>JANAVB010028196.1:1393993-1536907 GCA_029216955.1 Iris pallida | reverse complement strand
AGTTCAGTGAACTTATTAGTTCACAGTTTTCGAAAACTCAGGGATCAACAATTCAGTCCACTGTTTTGACATCAAAACCTATCCCAATCTCAGGTATTATTAACCAAGTCTTAGTTATTTAGACAACATCAAAATTCTGTTTGTATGTGTGGTATGTAATGAGAAATCATTCTCAGGTTTCAATTTCTGAAACCTATGATAGGAATTCCCCCAACCCAATGAAAAACCCAAATCGATGATTCCCTTTTCTCCACACCAACACAAAACTATTCACCTATCAATACACATGTATGTGAGCCAATTAGCCATTCAAACATCACAAAAAAAGAAAGGAACGATATCAATTCAGAAGGAAAACCACATACAGCCGTTTATCAGTGTATCAGTGCTCAAAGAGAAATTTGGATTTTGAATTCGAAAACACATCAAAATGATAACCAATGGTGGTACTCGATGACAAGCATGTGAGGGTGCATGAGAGTGTCCTCGTGTCCAGGAATTGGACACGAATCGTGTCTAGAATCAATACGAACACAGAACCAAACAGTGCACAAAAATCGTCGTGCACGCGTGCACTCGTGTCTAGGACACGACACACGACACGACAAACACGTGGGTGTGCACTAGGTTCGCCTAGGGTAGGGGTAGGTCTGTGTCAGCCTGTAACATGTCCACGTGACACAGACACGACACGAACCCCGTGTCAGCAGCGCGTGCACAGTCGCCTGCGCGCGACAGTGCGCGGCCAGTGAGGGGGCGATTGCGCCACGCACACTCCATGAGGTGCTCCCAAATTTTGGAGCACGGTGACAGTCATTACCCCTAGGCTCACACCAAATTTTAGGACACAAACGGACCCCGTGATGCAGGACACGGCCTACGGGCCCGTGCTGCGTGTCCACGCGCAAAAATAGGACACAAACGGACACAAAACATCATACAACCTTCACAAAGATTGATACACACATCAAGATCTACAGATCCATCTAATTACATTTCAAAAATACGAAAATAAATTCCTATGTGGCATTTCTACAAACACCTAGTAAGCCTATCATGATACGTGTCCAATACGGACACGAAATGGACATAAATTGTGCCCAAAATTTGGGGACAGCTAGGAAACCCTAAAACCTAACCTTATATGCAAAGAAATCAGGAAAAACTATGAGTTTAGATGATTTACCTATTGAGTATCAAAACTCAAGAAAAGATTCAAAGAGGGGATTCCAAATGGCAACTCCAAATCTCCAAATGGCATGCAAACTGAGGTGCTCTCCAAAATCAGTATATAAACATGAATTAGATCCTATTGCAAAAGACTAGGACTAAAAAGGAGCTAAAATGAATTAATTAGGAATTTCTAAGGTTGGGGATTTACCTCTTTCTAAACTTGAGGTCTATTTCCAAGAGAGGCTAACCCTAAATAAAGGAGGCATTAAATAGGGGTGGGAAACCCTAGGTTGGCTGCCATGGGTGGGTTTAATTTGGTTTTGGGCCTAAGTCATGGGCCTATGGCTTAAACACTAGGCTTTAAAATTGATAAATCATAAGTCATTGACTTAAGCCATAAGTCATGAACTAATTTCACTTAAGTAATACTTCCTACCTTAAAACTAATTCCTAATGACTAAAAGTAGGTTAACTAGAGTTAGACTAGGGTCACCAACTAGGGTTAGTTCTAGGTTAGTCTACAAAGTCTCAACTAGTCAAGACTAACATAACACATAACAATATTTAATTAATATTAAATTCACAAATTCCCATAAATCATAATAAATTCAAATAAATCCTAAAATAACCAAAATACCCTCTAGGCTAAATTGTACTAGTCTAATATCCTAATCACATGGCTAGGCTCTAAGGTTACACTTGTCAATCACAAAAATCATAAGTCATGATTTAAATAGTTTAGAAATGATTAAAAATCACTAAAATTATATTAAAATTTTAAATACCATAATTAAATAAATTAAAAATACAAAATTTCAAAATTACCCTCTTTTTATAAACTGGGTGTTACAAAATCTAACCAGATAATCAAGACAAATATGAAAACACAGCATCTATAAACGTATCCCAAATCCAGAGTAAAGTACAAGCCTCAGAATTATTACATTCCAGCAAAATGAAGATAGAGTCTACTAGTCTCAAAATACAAGGAAAATGTAAAGTGCTAATGGCAAAGCTCTAGGCTTCTTCAGCCTCTAAGTCAAGAGCAACTCCAGCTGGCTCTCTTGCATCTACTGGCTCTCGGCCATAATATGTGTCACAAAGAGCCTCCAACTCACCTGCAACATATCCTATTCAGGAGAGAAGCAAAGTACAGTTCTAGGTAATGAAAAAGAACATGATATGAAACTGAGTACAGGAGTACATGAAAATAAAATACAACAATGAACATGAAAGTACAGGAAAGTAGTACAGGAACTATAGTACAGGAATGTAAGTACAGGAATGAAACTATAATCTTGAAGTACAAGACATGATAAGTGCATAGTCTTTGAAATACATCTAGTCCATGTGACCGGCTGGGGTGAGTACAAGAGCATGTACAGAAGTACATGAATATGGTACGGCTTAGGGCCCGCATGCACGATGCGAGGCCTAAGCTATCTACATGAATATAGTAACCGGGGTTTGGTCACATGGCTAGTGTATTTCCCCACCCGACACAAGTAAGTACAAGAACAAGATATTACAGGAGTACAGGAGTACAGGGGTACATGATATCGTGTCATGACGTGTCACAAGAAAGAGTACAAGAATGTAAATGCACAAAACCATAGAAAAGTACTTGCCTGGATCCGAAAAAGTACTGGTAATCAAGGAAGCTGGATATCCTCCTGGTTTATATTGGTACAAGTTGATTAATAACTAAACGAGCTCTAAATTGATATCTTGAATTCTAAACATGTCTAACTATAACTATCTATAAGATATGATATTTGTTCAGCCCATTTATTACTATTAAACATTAAACTAATAACCTACTACCCCTTGTAACTATTTAATCTAACAAAATAGAATGTGAGGTTAACTAACATTGATTGGAATAGAAACCTACATTAACAGCCATGCTACTACTTCACTTTGAGGTAGGCTAAAAGAATACTTATTCCTAAAGTGTGTTTGTTACAACATGATTTTTAGAATGTCTCCAATGGAGAGGTTCCTACCAATTCTCAGGTTCGTCCTTTGAATCCAGATACCAACACAAGAATGCCCAGATTAAGGTATAATCTAAACTGGGCTTTATCATGACTGGCATAATATAAATAGAAGCATAGTCAAAATCTAGGCTGATCCAGGGAGTTGATCTCTCATTGAGTTAATCAACAGAAACTGATACATGAATATCAGTTCATTCTACAAAGCTAATCCCCTGTCTATATTTATTAGAATGTCCTACAGTTACTTAAGTGAAACAGCACTGATATGTGAATCCCAGTTCGTGAATTTGAACCAAGACAGTGATAAGTAACTCTATCATTCCTTCATAAAATACAGTCTATACATTACTGTGATGTTAACCTGACTACTTCAAAATTCAGGTTAATGGGAATTCAGTCCCAATCTACTCTGAATTTCCAGGTTACCCAAGTTATCAAGACAGTAAATACAATCTCAGATTCAAACATTCCTCAATATTGCATATGTAAATTTCTCAGTTTAAAAAAGATAAATCCATATTGAGCTGTGCAAACTCAGTTCAATAAAATGCCTAACGCAGATACATGCCATCTCAGATTCATTCAATGCTCATACTGTCAATTGAAAACCAAGCTGGATTCTAACCCTAGGTCTAACATGACTACATTTATATGTAAAGTACAATCTAACTATAAACTGAAATCGCATTTTGACCATACAGCCCAGACTAAATCAAGAACCAGTTTCACATATCCCTATCCCTGGGTCCAGACTTGAAGGTTAAGTCATGTTGAAACATTGATCCAATATACAGATGACATAAAGGATCTAAACAATGCTTTTATTAAAAAAAACAGAGAATGCCAATACCAATACCAACCTAGGATTCAAGAGGATTTGTTTCCCCTTCTCATTAACCAACCCGAGATAGGACATCACTAATCAGAGCTTAGATTATTCTAAATCAACTATCAGAAATTGATACCACAACTACTCAATCTGGACTAAAACTCAGTATCAAACCCTTAATGATCTAAGCCAATTGAATTTAGAAGTTGGAATAGGGATTACTATGCAACATAACCTCTCTAAATATATTTTCAGATATCAGGTCCACCCTACTGTTAACTAAACATTCTCCAATAAATACTCAAAACAAAGTTCTTAGGATATGCATCAACTCTTCAGTTTACAAGTATCTAATCTCTCAATCAATTTGGTTCAGTAGTTACCTGAGATAAGAAATCTACTGATACTTGATGTCAACCCTAAATTGGACACGAGTTGGCACTTCAATTGGAATTCAATAATCTGAAGAAAATAGAATAGATCTCAGGAAAACTCCACATGTTCTAAAATTATTCATCCTCAATCGAATACAACTAGATACATACATGATTAAGTATGATCTTCAATTTGAACTATGGATGAACAGTCAAACGATTTGCTCAGCTCCAAACGGATCTAAAAGAAGATCAAACACACCATAACTCAAGGAATCAAGGAACAAACCAAAAATCCTCATGTCAAAAATACTCGAATCAAGACTTACCTCAACGTTCTATGAAGACAACATATATCGATCAATTGATCATCAATAGGTAACTCCTGATCTGTTGAACCACAAGGAACAAATCGATTATACAGAGTGACACTCAAAATCCAAAACAATTGAAAAGTGTTCTCTCGACTTACCAAAAATTAATGGAACAGGAAAATAGTGCAGATCTCACAGTGTTCGTTGGCATCATCACGAATGGAAGAGTGATTCCACCTCCAAGAGAAAATTGGAAACAAAAATGAATTCACTACACTAAAATCCCAAATAGGAACGAAATCGAGATCAATTTCCTTGCCTCCTCGTCGTCGTCGATCTGCTGAAATGGAAAGGAAGGATCAAATTGACATCCATCTTCCCGAGGAAATCTTCGCCATCAGCGCCACTCTTGGTCAGAGTTGGAATGAAAGGAGTTGGGAAGAAAGAGATCGAGAGAAATTTGTTCCTACTATATGGGAGAGGGAAGCTTATATAGCTGTAGATCACAGAGGTGTGAGTGAGGATCAAGCAATTTCTCGACGGGAAAGTTGATCCTCATCCCTGCCACAATTCGGTTAGAGAGAGAGGAGTCGGTTACCGAAGAATGAATTTGAATTGCAAGTTTAAATGGAATAAATCATGAACTGAGGAAAGTTGGGAAGGAAAATGGGTTGTTGGTCCATTCTCTTAAATTACAGGAACAACTAATGGGCCAACAACTGTATTTAGGGTTAAAACACAATCAGGGCTTTAAACATTTGATTAAAGAATTCCCAAAATATTTATTAACTCTAAAATGTCCATTTATTGAACCAATAGTTTATTAAAAATCTCGAAAATAGGGAAAATGGAGTTACAAATATCCTCCCCCTTAAGAGAATTTTGTCCTCGAAATTCAAGGAACAAAAATGAGTTCTCAAAACAAAATTACGACAAAATGTTTAAACGCAATCATTTATTGAATTAAGAAAATCTCAAACCAAGCAATACAGTCAAGCAAACAAATTAGGATATCGCCCACATTTCGTCCTCGCGCTCCCACGTGGAATTTCCTGGAGAGTGGTGTCTCCACATGACGCGGACAAGTGGAATAGTCTGGTTCCGCAGGCGCTTCTCCCTTCGGTCAAGGATCTCCACTGGCTGCTCCTCGTAGGTCAAACTCGGACCCACCTCTAGCTCTGAATAGTCCACCACATGGCTCGGATCTGAAATGTAGCATTGAAGCTGGGACACGTGGAAAACGTCGTGCACTCCCTCCAAGCTAGCTGGAAGTGCTAGTCGATGTGCTACCTCGCCAATCCGTACAGTCACGTCAAAAGGCCCGATGAATCTCGGACTGAGATTCCCGTCTCTGCCGAATCTGATGACGCTCCTAGTCGGCGAGATCTTCAAGAACACTCTATCTCTAACCGCAAACTCCAGTGGCCGTCTGCTGCTGTCCGCCCAGTACTTCTGCTGATCCTGTGCAACTCTGAGACGCTCCCTGATCAGTCTAACTTTCTCAGCTGAATCTACCACCATCTCTGGTCCAAGCAAAGCTCTCTCGCCAACGTCATCCCAAGATAAAGGCATGCGACATCTTCGTCCATACAGTGCCTCAAACGGGGTCATCTCGATGCTAGCCTGATAACTGTTGTTATAGGCAAACTCTACTAGATGCAAATGATCCTCCCACGAACCGTCGAAGTCGAGTGCACAAACCCACAACATGTTCTCCAGTGTCTGAATGGTCCTCTCGGACTGTCCGTCCGTCTGTGGATGATAAGCGGTGCTGAACTTCAACTGCGACCCCAAGCTCAGCTGTAGACTCCTCCAGAAGTGTGATGTAAAGCAGCTGCCCCTGTCTGAAACGATGCTCACCGGCACCCCATGAATTCGCATAATCTGCCGCATGTAGAGGTCTGCAAGCTTCTCGGTCGACAGCCCAACCTTGAACGGAATGAAATAGGCAGACTTCGTCAGTCTGTCCACGATAACCCAAATAGCATCCTTACCACTAGGCGTATGCAGTAAACCAGAGACGAAGTCCATGGTGATATGCTCCCATTTCCATTCCGGAATAGGTAAAGGCTGGAGTAATCCTGCTGGTCTCTGGCACTCCGCCTTGACTTGTTGGCATACAAGGCATCTAAAAACAAATCTGGCAACCTTCTCTTCATTCGTACCACCAAATATACTCTCGCAGATCCTTGTACATCTTGGCAGACCCAGGATTAATAGAATACTGTGACTGGTGGGCCTCCTGCATCACTTCCTCCCGCAGATCCATGGACACACAACCGGTTCCTGTGCCTCAGGGATCCATCCTCTGCAATGGTGAAGTCATCAAGCAATCCTGCATCTGCCTGGCCTCTGAGACATCAGAGTCCCTCATCAAGAAACTGGGTCTCCTTGATCTTCTCTAACAGTCCTGACTGTATCTGCATGTGCATCAGCTGCCCTACTACTCCTGGTAGAACAATCTCGATCCCTAAACTCTCAAGATCCTCTAGAAGATGTCGGTCCATAGTGAGAAACATAGCAACATGATATCGACTAAGAGCATCTGCTACCACATTCGCCTTCCCAGGGTGGTACTGCAGATTGATGTCGAAATCCTTCATGAGTTCCAACCATCTGCGCTGCCTCATATTCAGCTCCTTCTGAGTGAAAACATACTTCAGGCTTTTATGGTCCATAAATATGTCCACTCTCTCCATACAAGTAGTGCTTCCACAGTTTCAAGGCAAAAATGACTGCTGCAAGCTCCAAGTCATGTGTAGGATAATTCTTCTCATGAGGCCTCAACTATCTAGAAGCATAAGCAATGACTCTCTTGTTCTGCTCAAGCACACATCCCAAGCCTTTTCCCTGAAGCATCGTTGTAGATGACGAATCCTCCTAATCCAGATGGCAAAGTTAGAACTGGCGTTGTGGTGAGTCTTCTCTTCAATTCTTCAAATGCTGACTGGCAGGCGTCGCTCCAGATGAACTCCTCGTCCTTCCGCGTAAGCTTCGTCATAGGCTCTGCTATCCTGGCAAAATCCTTCACGAACTTCCTGTAGTATCCTGCTAGCCCCAGGAAATTACGAATCTCAGCTACTGACTTGGGAGGTGCCCATGCTTCCACTGCTTCAATCTTCTTGGGAACCACAGAAATCCCCTCTCCAGTTACCACATGCCCCAAAAACTCCACTCGGTCCAAGAAAAACTCACATTTCGAGAGTTTTTCGTACAGCTTCTCCTTCCACAGAATCTTAACATAATTCGCAGGTGCTCCACATTCTCCTCCTCGGTCTTCAAATAGATCAAGATGTCGTCATGAAGACTACGACAAACTTGTCCAAATACTTGTGAAAAACTTTATTCATCAAGTTTATAAACATTGCTAGGGCATTGGTGAGTCCGAACGGCATCACCAGAAACTCATAATGGCCGTATCGGATGTTGAAAGCTGTCTTCGGAATATCTTGCTCCCGAACCTTCATCTGATGATACCCCGACCGAAGGTCAATCATGGAAAAGACTCTCTCCCCACTCAGCTGATCAAACAGCTCAACAATCCGTGGCAAAGGATATTTATTCTTGATGGTGATGTTATTGAGTGCACGGTAATCAATACACATCCTCACAGTCCCATCCTTCTTGGGCACGAAGAGTACCGGTGCTCCCCAGGGTGAAGCACTGGACTGAATAAAACCTTTGTCCTCCAACTCATCAATCTGAGCCTTCAACTCTGCAGCTTCCTTCGGGTTGATCTTGTAGCAATACTGGGACTTCGGCGCTGATCCAGGCACTAGGTTGATGCTGAACTCCACATCTCGATCCGGCGGTAATCCTGGCAACTCCTCGGGGAAGACGTCTAGATACTCTGCAATCAACGGATGCGGCAACTCCTGGTCTTCTGCAACTGCTGAAGTAGACTCCCTCTGGCCTCTCTACAACTCGTCTGCTGATCTCGAAGGGTGGAACTCCTGGCGGGCTGAAGATCACCTTCCCCTCATGGCAGTCTATTACGGAAAACTGCTCGTTCATCCAGTCGATACCGAGGACTATATCAAATTTGGGCAATGGCATCACTAGAAGTCGAGCCCTAATCTCCCTCCCAGCTATAGTAATAGGGCAATCTACCATCTCACTGACTGGCACTACCCCTCCTCCTGTTATAATCTGACAGTTCCTCCTAGTGGACTTGGGTGTGAAAGCGTGTCTATGCAGAAACTCATATGATACAAAGCTATGTGTGGCTCCAGAATCAAACAATGTAATGACAGGAAAAGAATGTATAAGTATAGAACCTGTGATCACATATGATACTGTCGCATCCTCCTCAACCGCAGCCAGGACATAAGCACGTCCCTGCTGTGGTCCTCCCCTCTGCTGACGCTGTACAAACTGCTGCTGCTGAGTGGGTAAAGCCGGTCCTCTCTGTAGAGCAGCTGGTAGAGCTCTGGGTGGTACAGGTGGTGGTCCTCCAGCTCCTCTAGGTCCTCCTGTCAGTCTAGCTGCAGCCTGTGGGCAGTCCCTCATCTGGTGTGCATCTGATCCGCAGAAAAACAGAGCCCGAGCCTCTTGCGGCACTCGTCGAAGCGGTGTCCCGGCCGGTAACATAATGCACAAATAACTGCCTGCTGCTGTCTCTGATGCTGATGTGCAGGAGCTCTGTTTGGACGTGTGATGCTGTGCCGACTGCTGTAGCCTCGCCTAAATCTGAGTCTGGACCCTCTTCGCTGGTGCCTGGAAACTGCTGCTGCCCATGTCCCGGTCCCTCTTCAGCTTTGGATCTGTCTCCTTCTCTACAGCCTGAGCAATCTTGAGGATGCTCGCATAGGTCGTGGCCTGACTAATCGCCACCGCGTGTTACAGCTCCCTGGTGAGACCCTTCTTGAATCTCCAGGCTCTGTCCTCCGGTGCTCTGACTAGGCTCTCTGCGAACCTGTTGAGTCTAGTAAACTCTAAAGTATACTTCGCAACCGTCATCGTCCCCTGCTGTAGCGTCTCAAACTGCATCCTCAGCTCATCCCGCTCCACATCTGGGAAAAACTTCTCCTTGAACAGAGTTTTAAAATCTGCCCAAGACACCTGGGGCTCAGCTAACTGGGGCCTCCCGGTACCAAGTCCTAGCCAAGTCAAAGAGTCGTATACTCGCCACCTCCACCTTCAGATTATTTGCGAACTGTGCCATCTTCAAGGTCCTCTCCGTATTCTCCAGCCACTCGTCCGCGTAGACGATCCCCTCGTTGCCCCAAAAGTCCATCGGGCAGAGGTTCTGGTAGTCCTTGGCCGTCCCTGGTCTCGGTGCTGCTGGTGCTGTACGTACTGCTGGAGCTGGTGCTGCCGGCTCTCTGGTCCTGAGCGCATCTACAACTGTCGCCCGAAACTGCGTTGCCTGGTGGTTCTGGGCCTCCATAAACTGCTGGAACATAGCCATCACCTGAGCGCCGTCAAAAGTCATCGTCGGGGGCAGCGAAGGAAAGATCGGAGGGTGGTGGAAGCTGATCTGCCGGAACGTCTGGTGCGGCCTGATCCGAACTGCCTGCAACTCCAGGCTGATCTGCGGTCTTTCTCGTAGTGACCATCCTGCAATAGAAAAAAACTTCGTGATTGATAAAAACCTAACCTACCAGAAAATATAAATGATATAATAACCATATATACCCGATGTACCTGATTTCCTATGATGTGATTCAAGTTTCCCTAGTTTTAACAAGTCCCCCAATAGTACTCTAATACCTAGGTACTATTAGAATAGACCTGCATGGGCCACCGCTAAAAACATGTCACGACCCACTCCCGAATAGTCGGACACGAGTCGGACACGCCCAGCCTTCGTCGTTAGACACGATGAAGTAAGCTGTACCAATCTAGGGAAATCTAACCAGATAATCAAGACAAGTATGAAAACATAGCATCTATAAACTATCCCAAATCCAGAGGAAAGTACAAGTCTCATAATTATTACATTCCAGCAAAATGAAGATAGAGTCTACTAGTCTCAAAATACAAGGAAAATGTAAAGTACTAATGGCAAAGCTCTAGGCTTCTGTAGCCTCTAAGTCAAGAGCAACTCCAGCTGGCTCTCCTGCATCTACTGGCTCTCGGCCATAATATGTGTCGCAAAGAGCCTCCAACTCACCTGCAATATATTCTATTCAGGAGTGGAGCAAAGTACAGTTCTAGGTAATAAAACAAGAACATGATATGAAACTGAGTACAGTAGTACATGAAAATAAAATACAGGAATGAACATGAAAGTACAGGAAAGTAGTACAAGAAATAAGTACAGGAACTATAGTACAGGAATGTAAAGTACAGGAGCATGTAAAGTACAGGAATGAAACTATAATCCTGAAGTACAAGACATGATAAGTGCATAGTATTTGAAATACATCTAGTCCATGTGACCGGCTGGGGTGAGTACAAGAGCATGTACAAGAGTACATGAATATGGTACAGCTTAGGGCCCGCGTGCACGATGCGAGGCCTAAGCTATCTACATGAATATAGAAACCAGGGTTTGGTCACATGGCTAGTGTATTTCCCCACCCGACACGAGTAAGTACAAGAACAAGATATTACAGGAGTACAGGAGTACAGGGGTACATGATATCGTGTCATGATGTGTCACAAGAAAGAGTACAAGAATATAAATGCACAAAACCATAGAAAAGTACTTGCCTGGCTCCGAAAAAGTACTGGTAATCAAGGAAGCTGGATATCCTCCTGGTTTATATTGGTACAAGTTGATTAATAACTAAAAGAGTACTAAATTGATGTCTTGAATTCTAAACATGTCTAACTATAACTATCTATAAGATATGATATTTGTTCAGCCCATTTATTACTATTAAACATTAAACTAATAACCTACTACCCCTTGTAACTATTTAATCTAACAAAATAGAATGTAAGGTTAACTAACATTGATTGGAATAGAACCCTACATTAACAGCCATGCTACTACTTCACTTTGAGGTAGGCTAAAAGAATACTTAGTCCTAAAGTGTTGTTTGTTACAACAGGATTTTTAGAGTGTCTCCAATGGAGAGGTTCCTACCAATTCTCAGGTTCACCTTTGAATTCAGATACCAACACAAGAATGCCCAGATTAAGGTACAATTTAAAATGGGCTTTATCATGACTGGCATAATATAAATAGAAGCACAGTCAAAATCTAGGCTGATCCAGGGAGTTGATCTCTTAGTTGAGTTAATCAACAAAAACTGATACATGAATATCAGTTCATTCTACAAAGCTAATCCCCTGTCTATATTTATTAGGATGTCCTACAGTTACTTAAGTGAAACAGCACTAATATGTGAATCCCAGTTCTTGAATTTGAACCAAGACAGTGATAAGTAACTCTATCATTCCTTCATAAAATCCAGTCTATACATTACTGTGATGTTAACCTGACTACTTCAAAATTCAGGTTAATGGGAATTCAGTCCCAATCTACTCTGAATTTCCAGGTTACCCAAGTTATCAAGACAGTAAATACAATCTCAGATTCAAACATTCCTCAATATTGCATATGTAAATTTCTCAGTTTAAAAAGATGAATCCATATTGAGCTGTGCAAACTCAGTTCAATAAAATGCCTAACACAGATACATGCCATCTCAGATTCATTCAATGCTCATACTGCCAATTGAAAACCGAGCTGGATTCTAACCCTAGGTCTAACATGACTGCATTTATATGTAAAGTACATTCTAACTATAAACTAAAATCGCATTTTGACCACACAGCCCAGACTAAATCAAGAACCAGTTTCACATATCCCTATCCCTGGGTCCAGACTTGAAGGTTAAGTCATGTTGAAACATTGATCCAATATACAGATGACATAAAGGATCTAAACAATGCTTTTATTAAAAAATAGAGAATACCAATACCAACCTAGGATTCAAGAGGATTTGTTTCCCCTTCTTATTAACCAACCCGAGATAGGACATCACTATTCAGAGCTTAGATTATTCTAAATCAACTATCAGAAATTTGATACCACAACTACTCAATCTGGACTAAAACTTGGTATCAAACCCTTAATGATCTAAGCCAATTGAATTTAGAAGTTGGAATAGGAATTACTATGCAACATAACCTCTCTAAATATTTTCAGAGATCAGGACAACCACTCTACTGTTAACTAAACATTCTCCAATAAATACTCAAAACAAAGTTCTTAGGATATGCATCAACTCTTCAGTTTACAAGTATCTAATCTCTCAATCAATTTGGTTCAGTAGTTACCTGAGATGAGAAATCTACTGATACTTGATGTCAACCCTAAATTGGACACGAGTTGGCACTTCAATTGGAATTCAATAATCTGAAGAAAATAGAATAGATCTCAGGAAAACTCCACATGCTCTAAAATCATTCATCCTCAATCGAATTCAACTAGATACATACATGATTAAGTATGATCTTCAATTTGAACTGTGGATGAACAGTCAAACGATTTGCTCAGCTCCAAACGGATCTAAAGAAGATCAAACACACCATATATAACTCAAGGAATCAAGGAACAAACCAAAAATCCTCATGTCAAAAATACTCGAATCAAGACTTACCTCAACGTTCTATGAAGACAACATATATCGATCAATTGATCAGCAATTGGTATCTCCTGGTCTGTTGAACCAGAAGGAACAAATCGATTTTACAGAGTGATACTCAAAATCCAAAACAATTGAAAAGAGTTCTCTCGACTTACCAAAAATTAATGGAACAAAAAATAGTGCAGATCTTACAGTGTTCGTTGGCATCATCACGAATAGAAGAGTGATTCCACCTCCAAGAGAAAATTGGAAAGAAAAATGAATTCACTACACTAAAATCCCAAATCAGAACGAAATCGAGATCAATTTCCTTACCTCCTCCTCCTCGATCTGCTGAAATGGAAAGGAATGATCAAATTGACATCATCCATCTTCCCGAGGAAATCTTCGCCATCAGCGCCACTCTTGGTCAGAGTTGGAATGAAAGGAGTTGGGAAGAAAGAGATCGAGAGAAATTTGTTCCTACTAAAATTTCCTCGACAATAAAACAAATGGAAGAGGGAAGCTTATATAGCTGTAGATCGCAGAGGTGTGCGTGAGGATCAAGCAATTTCTCGGCGGGAAAGTTGATCCTCATCCCTGCCACAATTCGGTTAGAGAGAGAAGAGTCGGTTACAGAAGAATGAATTTGAATTGCAAGTTTAAATGGAATAAATCATGAGCTGAGGAAAGTTGGGGAGAAAAATGGGCTGTTGGTCCATTCTCTTAAATTACAGGAACAACTAATTGGCCAACAACTATATTTAGGGTTAAAACACAATCAGGGCTTTAAACATTTGATTAAAGAATTCCCAAAATATTTATTAACTCTAAAATGTCTATTTATTGAACCAAAAGTTTATAAAAAATCTCAAAAATAGGGAAAATGGAGTTACAATAATGCACTGCTTGCAAATCTATGTATTGGTAACAGAGGAAAATTTATTTGAACGTTTGTTAATAGTGGCAAGTATGTAAGGAAATATGTATAAACGTTTTGTTAACAGAGTAGAGAAGATTGTTCTTAATAGAATAGACGATTGTACTAACTCTTAGATTGTTAGATATTTCTTCAATTTTCTTCACTTAAAATCTGCAAACAAAATAATTACGTAAATGTTACTGGCCTCCGGGGAAGTCGCGTACGTAGCACTGTCCTAAGAGTTAGCTCGGGTCTATGTGCAGACTGAATCTGAACGCCCCTAGTGGTAAATCTTTGCTCCACCGGAATCTCATTGCTGCACACGACGTCGAAAGAACGACCCCGACTTAGCTCCGCCCACAGCAACAAAAAAGGATAGCAGCGATTGAGAGTACGAGAATTTGGAGAGCAATTTTTTTTATGTATTTGAAGGAGGAGAATGGAGCTCAATATATAGGCTGATACCAACGGTTGGGAATTAATATGATATTAAATTAGCCTATTAAAATTAACGTTACAAACGTTACAACACATGTTAAAAATGTGATACAATGAATCTGGACATGAAATCATGTATCCAACCATTGCAGAATTAATGAATAATAACGGAAAAATTAATAGGAGCAAAAAGAATTTTTGGGTCTCAGTTCGAACCCGAAGAAGGAATCGGATCGGCATTCGGCGCCCGCAGATGTGGGTACGTACCCGCACCCATTACGCGTGCCGAACCGAACCGAACCGAGTTGAGCCGGACGGCGACGGCGGCGGCGGCGCACGCGTGTGGCCCATGGGGCTCCCACATTAATCTTCAAAGAAGCAAAGTGGAAGAAAGGAATATATGAACATAGAAGGCTACATATTTAGCCGATGTGGGACTATATGAATGAGTTGAGCTTTTGTTCAAAGCTACAGCTAACAGAGGAGCGACAGAGGAGGGGGAGTGTTTGCAAAAATAAAAGTATGAAACTTTATTGATACAAACTTTGTAAAGATTACAAAATTCTGGGAAAGGTACAACTTTAGGAATCCAATCTAGAAGACGATTGCTTTATCCCTTGGACGATGTGAACTTTAAAGACGATAGCCTCAGAAGTTGACTTGAAGGCAAAAGCCTCAGAGAATTGAAGGCAAAAGCCTCGGAAGAATACAGCAGCACTTGGGCAAGAACTCCTGAACTCTCTGATAATTCTGAACTTTTTATGTCTGATCCCCTTGAATGGGGACTTGAAACTCTATTTATAGAGTTCTGGAAATAACTAACTTTTAGTTATTCTGGACTGCGCATGATGGATTACGCAGCAATTGGATTGCGCAATAGTGGACTGCGCAGGCAGTTGTTGGATCGTGGTCCAACTGTCTTGGATACATGGCAACTTTTGATTGAATTGCATGATCGTGTGTAGACGGTTGCCACGTAGTGGGCTATTGATGGCATGAGTGCCACGTGTACTTTATCAGTTGTATTGATGGAATGCACAACATGAATTGTACTGACATTAGATTGTGCAAGAATGGATTGCGCAACAGATTGGTTGGCTGATTGTGCTGCCTCCGATTGTGCTGCCAGCTGTCCAGCCGTTCTCGAGCGCTGTGTGGCACAATAAACGAACATTCTCCTCGTTCTTCGTGTTGTCAGCTATCAGAAGATTTGATTGTGTCAGATAATGATGACTTTTGCCACATCAGCCTGTGCGCTTGGGAGTGTGCGTAGTCTAGTGTGCGTAATCTGCATGTTGCGCAATCTGATGTCTGCGCAGTTCATTTGAAAGATATATTTCTCGATCTTTATGACTTTGTTGATGTGTGCAACTTGATTTTTTAGGACCTACAAGACCCCTTTCAAAGTTTTCGAAAGTTGAACTTTTTCAAAATTTCGAAATACTTTGAATTTTGAATTTTCAATCAAGTTGCGCATCTGATGATCTGTCTGCGCAATCGAATGGATCAGTCCGACTTTTTTGGCGCAATCTGAGGCAGCCGTTGCTCTTTGAAAAACTATAAATAGTTCTCTTTGATATTCATTTCATTCTTTACTTTGCTTTCAAGAGAGAGAAATCCCTGAGCTCACCCAACTTCTGCTTTCTTCCCCGTCAAACTCCATGGCACCAAAGAGATCCTCTGCCGCCGACAAGGGCAAGGCCCCCGCCGAGCCTTCGGCTAGGGTTGCGCGACGTCCTTCTCGCCACGAGGCTGCACATCCCGCGTTGCTAGGTAGATGACTCAGTCGAAAAACCCTTTTTAGGGTTTTTTCGTCTTCACTGATTTTCAAAATCCAACTCTTTTTAGAGTTGTAATCATACTGCGCCACCCTTTTTAGGGTTCTGGTTTGTACGAAACAGTTTATTCTTTATTTTTATGAAAAACAACTTCTTGTGCAATCGGTTGAACTGCGCTGGCAAAAGTCAGCGCAATTTGCTGTCTTGCATGAGACTACCAGCGCAATCTGATGCGCACAATCTGATGGTTGCGCAGTCTGATGGTTGCGCAGTCTGATGGTTGTGCAGTCTGATGGTTTACGCAATCTGATAGTAGCATCCTTGATCTTTTCTTGTGCTGAATTTTTTTGTTTTCTCTGTTTGATGCAGTTAATACCAGAGAAGATCCGGGTTATGAGAACTTTGTAGGAACTCTTTCAGAATCGGAATACAAAGAGGACCTGTCCCATGCGCACTATCCACAGTATGATTTGCCAGCTTCCCGCCAACCTATTTTGGTAGCCCAAGATAATGAAACTCTGTTATGTCTGATGAATGGGCAACCTTTGCAATCAGTAGATGCCATGGTTCACAAGAAACCCCTATTTCTGTTTGGCGAGGCTTTTGAGAAGAGCTCTCAGCCGAGGCCACGGATGGAAGAACGGATTTTCCAATATAAAGACAAGACAGTCTTGATAACAGATGTTTCCTGCTGCCTCCCTTTATCTCGATATGCTCATGCAAGCTATCCGAGGAAAATGGAATGGAATCTCACACCTTTTCAGGATGCTCGTCCAGGAAAGATTTATGTGAAGAAGGGGCCTAATAAGAAAGACATGTTCTATAGTTCTTCGGAACAATACAGTGTCTTGCTCAGAGGTTTAAAGCCCGGTTGTATTCCGTCGGAGAATTCTTCTTTGTTATTGCCCGTGAGAACTCCAATATTCGCGAATGAGTTCGCGAAGGTCGAAGGAAAGTATCCAGAACAAGACCTCAGATTAACTTGACTGGTGAACCCAGACTTTAAGAGATGGAATTGTATAGCAAACTGGATTTTGACTAAGTTTGAAGGCAAACTTCAGCAGATTAACTTGTATCAAGCAGTGCGTGCCACTGTTTACGGTTTCGCCCCCAACTCGCATCAATTCCTGGCTCTAGCAGAGAGATATAACTACAGGACAGGGACTTTTATGACTCCCTGCGGAGAGATCGGGTTTGCCCTTCACGATATGCAGTACATCTCTTACCTACCGATGGGGGATAACCCGTATGAGGAATTTATCCCAACTAATAATGAGTTGGACAAACTTCGAAAAGAGAACGCAGACATGGTAGCAGTCTTCGAAAAACTGTTGTGTCATTATAAAATATGCTCTCTATTTTATCAAAGTGGTACATCTGGTACCTGCTATTCATCCAAATGGTTGCATTATCTGTTCCTCAACCATATTAAAGAAAAGAAGACCAAGGAACATGATAACTGCAATCCCGACTTCTTCAAGACACTGAGCAGCACTGAGGTGGTGAAGTTGATGGAGGAAATTAGGGACTTTGATGTCGAGATCAAGGACGATCATCAATGTCCTCCTCTAAAGGAAGGAGACCTTCTCGAGAGTTATATGAGAATGGGATATCGATTTATGTCAAAAGAAGCCCAGTTAGCAGGATTTCTGACGTATTGGCTCCGTCGATTCGTCGTCCCCGGATCAAGTGTTGTAGACCGCTTCCACCGCGGTGTCCTTTTTGCTGCCGTTCGATTAGTCTTCGGCTACAAAATGGATCTCTTATCGGCGATGATTTGTAGATTGAACGCCAGTCTCCGCCTGTACGTCGAATTGATGCTGAAAGCTAAGGACAAGAAAGAGTTCCCTCGGCTAGAATTGTCGTATACTTATCTGTTCGGGTGGTTGCTTCTACACCATCCTACTTTGATGGACCCCGGCATGGGACCAGTCGTTGGCAGCTTTTTGCGGAGATTCTCCCACGGTAAGTGGAAATACACTTCCTTGAGAGATTGCAGATACGCTTTGAACCTTGGCAAAGGGTGGAACTTCTATTGCACTGATCCTTCCGCTGGATATGAACAGATGTCGATCAACATGATTGACTCAAAGACGCAACCTTTGAGTCGTACAGCTTTTAATTGGTTGAAAACAATTCGACCATCCCACTTGGTGTATCGTTTTGAAGAAGAATGCAACTTGGAGCTATATCTTTCCAGCCGGTTTGCTCGGCAGTTTGGATATGACCAATTCCACGTAGGTAATGCTATCACATGCCTACAAGGAAAAGGTTTTTTGATAGATGGAGCCCGAGCTTGGGCGTATTATAATGCTCGAGATACGAAAGCAACGTTCTCGATGCCGGTGAACAGTACTTATGGCCCTCGTATGCTGTTCACATATTCGGTGTTTTATACATCATCGAACACTTTTGCCGAGAACTTCAATCTCGAGGATAGCTTCGCGTCTGCAACAAGATTGAAGAAGGAAGGAGTCATCATGTCACTTCCAGGTAATGATGAGGTGCACGAACCAGTGGATGCACCCTTAGAAGTTTCGAGGGACGTTATGTTCCCTGAAGAGATTAACGCGCCACTGCGCGTTTCTTTGAAGGTTGCTAAATCTCCGGCTAAGAAGAGAAGGAGAGATGAGCCTTCCGTCCCAGCTGCGAAGAAAAAACTGATCTTGGATCATTCTTCAGAAAAGATTACTACCAGATCTCAATCTCGGCAACTGGCCGAGACAATCCAGCAGGAAGAAGCTGCCACCCCGACCTCTGTACAAAAACAAGTCGAGACAATGAACATAGAGAGCCCTGAGAGGCTACTGAAAAGAAAGAAGAAGCTGGCCCAAAGAAGAAATAGAACGGTCTCTCCTTCTAGACAAGTCCTATCTTCAATAGTAGTGGATGCTGCGGCGGGACTCACTATGCCATCTCCTACTCCTATTTCTGAGTCTAGGAATAAAACTCCTAGTCCAGAACATAGGGAGGATATTGAGCAGAGAGGAGAACTTGATCCGAGAAATGAGGCCGAAGAGCCCAGAGATAATATCGTGGAAGAAGAGCATGATGCGGCACGATCTCCTTCACCTGCTGCAGAGACGACTCACCTTTCTTTTACACCAAGGACACTCCGCGATGAGGAGGATCGTAAAATGATTGCAGCTTTAGAGGATTGCGGCTTCGGCCCGCTGGAGGACAATATTGATCAAAATGCTGCAACTGCCAGTGGGAATGCACCGGAGGAAGATGAAGATGAGGAGAACTCCTCATCTGAGGATATTGATGAAGATATACAAGATCCTGAAAGGGATGATAAAGAGCATATGTCTCCTAATGCTGCCGATGATACCTTAAATCCTAAAAAGGATGTTGAGGTAGAGGCATCTTCAGAGAAAGCAGCAGATGAAGAAGCAGCCCCGGAGGAAACTCCCGCCATTGATCGTCAAGGTATAGAATGAATTTAGGAATCTTCTTTTTATAAATTAATAACTGACGTCTTTATTTGTATCCCATACAGAAATCGAATCTTCTCCAGCACCTCTAACGTGCACGGACATAGTACCTGTAACGACGGTGATTGCTAGTAGCAGTCATCGCTTATCATGTGGCTCTGAAGCAGGAAGTAGTCAGGCAGTAGTGCCTGAGGCTACTTCTGCTCAGCTAGAGTCTGTTCCTGCATATGATTGGCTCATTGCTGGATCCAACCATGGTAAGATCGCTTTCACATTTGATCTTCTTGGACAATAGCAAACGACAGGCAAAATGACAATCTTTACTTTTACAGAGGAATAACCAGGAGGGGCAACTAGCTCCACTTTGGTTCCCTTATTCAAAGAGCCTACTGTTCAAATACGAGAAATTGAACATCCTGCTGCTTCGTCATCAACAGGAGTAGCTGCGAGGTGCTCTGGCGATTAATCAACATGTCATCCAATCATTCATAAAATGCTTCTTCGAGTCCTTGGGGCCTCTGATCAATAGAATGATAGACAAAGAAGATGCTGATTTTTTCATGGTCAGAAGTCCGACCTCTTTCTTGGTGAAGGCCATCCGAGAGCAAGGTGATGAGGCTCAGGCCACTTTCCTTGATCATATATTGAATGAGCTAGAAACTTCCATAAAGAACTCAACAAAGGGGAAGTGGAACCTTTAGTACAGGCAGAGTTTGAACAAATGGCTCAGGCAGCTGATATTGAAAGAGTGAATCTCCAGAACCTCTTGGATGCCTACTCTACAAAATCTGCTGAATATAAATCTAAGCTGGAATCAGTGACCTCGACTGCTGAGAGAAGAGAGAAATAAATTGCTGAGCTGAGAGCAGAGATTGCTCGCCTCCAAGAAGAGCTAGAAAATGAAGTTACTGAGCATCAGATTGCGATCCAACAATTCAGTGCTCTAACTTAGGAAAGGGACGAGTATGTAGCTGCTCATGATGTGGAAATCACTCGTCGAATGGTGACCATGCCCGTTTTCAATGAAGAATCCGGGATGGAAGAGGCCAGGAGGAGAGTGATGGCATCTCGTAAAGAACGGTTGCAAGTTCTGAAGCAACAAATTGCTAATCTGATAATGTCTCCGTCTCAGTAGAAAGAATATTTTGTATCTTATGTCTTTTGTAGCACATGTGTTTTTGTAATGTCTCATATTTTGATTAATAAAAGACATTTTATTGTAGCTCTATCATTTATTGCATATCTTGTTCAGATATAAATAATAGAGATAGAAAATATATTCAGAGGTACAGGACATGATATATTTCTAAATTTTGTAGGAAAATAATTATATTCATTATATCTGCTCAAAGGTTATATGGACGTGGCAGAATATAATTTGTCGAATATTATTATTTCAATTGACAACTTAATCGAAAACGACAAGTTACTGATGTGGATGATAAACGATAATGAATCGTCAAAAAGGTGTGAACGAAATGAATCGTCAAGATGAACGGGTAAACCGTCGAATGGTAGAATGAACGGACAAACCGTCAAATGGTGATGAATGAACGGATGAACCGTCAAATAATGATGAATAAACGGGCGAATCGTCAAATGATAATGAATGAACGGGCGAACCGTCGGGTAATAATGAATGAACGGGCGAACCGTCGGGTGAATTGAATGAACGGACGAACCGTCGGATGAATTGAATGAACGGGCGAACCGTCGGATGAATGTGTCGCTTCGTTGTTTGGAGAATCTCTGTCTATAAATAGAACAGAAATCTGACAGGAATGAACACTTCCACTTTTCAACATAAAGATGTCGTCTGGAGATGCATCCAAGAAGGCTGAACTCGCTCCGATGGTTGAAGCGGGCGTTGAAGAACGTCCGGTCGAACTGGTCCAGCCAAAACAGACAGAGGTAGGCGAAGGTTCGTCTGTATCCAAACCACCGCGAGATATCCTGGACTTCCTACTTGAACCATAAAAGACTAAAGAAGAAGAGGCCATGAGGATGGCTGCTTGCAAGTTCCTCGTGGGTTCCAGCAAGGAGGTTCTCAGCTCTTTTGCTGACCGTGTCTTTGAGAAGGACGACAGTGGTCTGCGTCCCAATGTCGAGAAGGATGATAGTGATCTCCTTTAATATCATGTACTATCATTCATGTTGAAATAAAATTTGAATTTATTTATGAACTTGAACTTGTCTGATGATTTACAAGCATTTACATTTATACATAGTATTTCTTAAGGAATTTGCCATTGATAGGCATCATTGCAATTCGACCATCGAGCTCTGAGAGTTGATAGGCTCCATTTGAGAAGACTTTGCTTACAACATAGGGACCTTCCCACTTCGTGTCGAATTTGCCTTTGCTCATATGAGTCATAGTCATAGGACGTCTGACTGTTAGAACGAGTTCTCCTTGTTGAAAGGCTCTGACTTTAACTTTACGATTGAAAGTCTTCGAGATGCGGGCTTGATACAACTCAATATGTTGCTGAGCCATTAATTGCTTCTCGTCGAGTGCCTCCAGTTCTTGAAGTCGAAGAAGGTTGTTGTTCTCTAAAGTGAGCTCGTTAGCAATGGCGATCCTTAAGGACGAAATTTGAAGTTCCAAAGGAAGAACAGCTTCACACCCGTACACCAGAGAGAAAGGTGTAAAGCCTGTAGGGTTGCGGACCGTAGTTCGATAGGCCCATAGACATTCACCAAGCTTCTCGCTCCAATTTTGTTTGTTAGTGGATACAAACTTCTTGAGGAGCTTAATGATAGTTTTGTTAAAGGCTTCAGCTAAGCCATTAGCAGCAGGATTGTAGGCTGTCGAGGCGACATTGTCAATCCGATGATCATCACAGAATCTTGTGAATTTCTGGCTGATGAATTATGGTCCATTGTCATGGATGATCCTTCGAGGTATACCAAATCTATAGATGACATGGTGTTTGACGAAGTTGATAACGCTGCTGGTTTTGACTTCAGCCAAAGGTATAGCTTCAGCCCATTTGGAGAAGTAGTCGGTTATTGCTAATATGAACCGATGTCCTCTAGAAGAAGGAGGATTGATGGGTCCTATGATGTCCATGCCCCAAGATTCGAAAGGCCAGGAAACGGCAGTCGGATGAAGAAATTCCGACGGTTGATGAATGAAATCCGCATGGATTTGACAAGCTCGACATTTTCTTGCATATTCAATGGCGTCTGATACCATAGAAGGCCAGTAGTAACCCATTTGTCGGATACGATCTTGTAGCTTAGGACCAGGTTGATGTGCTCCACAGACATCGTCGTGAGCTTCACGCAACACTTGCTTTGCTTCATCACCAGCGAGACAGCGCAGGAGAAGACTGTCATAAGTTCGTCGATAAAGAGTCTTGGTGGTTTGATTGTAGTAGAATCGGAGAGATCGTCGTCGAATACTCGTAGCCTCCTTAGGATCTTCGGGGAGTATGTCATGAACCACGAAGTCGATGAAAGGAGTTCTCCAGTCTTCATCGATAACGTTGACTTCAACAAAGTTGCTGGACTCAATATTACGATTGTTTTCAATACAGAACAATTCTCGGTTAGAGATAACCACCACCTGCTGTCTTTTGATAGGGATGGCTAGGACAGCTGCAAGGTTGGCTAAGGCATCTGCTTCGGTATTGCAAGCTCGGCGAACATAATCAATGAAGAATGCTTTGAATGATATAGCCATGTTGATTGTTGCTTCATGATAAGATAGCAGATCTTGATGGCGAACTTCATAAGTCCCTCTAACCTGGTTGACAACCAGCTTAGAGTCACCGTAAACTTCGAGATATTCGATGTCCAATTGCTTGGCTAACTGAAGGCCGATGAGTAGAGCATTGTACTCTGCTACGTTGTTGGAGCATGGTTCATCTAAAGAGTAGGCTCTTTGGATGGTTGATCCATCTGGAGAAACGAGGACAACTCCAACTCCTGCTACAATGGCACCATTTGGTCCGATTCTGGATGCACCATCGAAGAATAGACGCCAGGTTGGAAATTCTTCAGAGATTATGTTGACTTCTAATGTCTCATCTGGAATTTCATCATAAAGCTTGGATGTTTCTGGTACAGGATGAGCCGCCAAGAAATCTGCCAGTGCTTGACCTTTGACAGACTTTTGTGGAACATATATCATGTCATATTGAGCTAGCAGGATAGCCCATGTAGCCAGCCGAGAATTGAGTGTGCTAGGCTTCTTCATGAGTACCCGAAGAGGATTAACTCGGGATATGACATGAATAGTTTGGCCAATGATATAATGTCGTGTCTTTTGAACATCGAACATAAGAGCTAGGCATTCTTTTTCGACCGGACTATAACGGTATTCAGCACCAATCATAGTACGACTGAGATAGTAGATGGCCTGTTCATGACCCTCTTTGTTCTTTTGGGCAAGTAAAGCACCCAATGAATGATCCATAGCACGGACGTACATTAAGAATGGAATGCCTGAGATTGGTGGCACCAAGACTGGTGGGTTCATGAGATATCGTTTGATGTCGTCGAATGCTTGTTGACATTCTTCGGTCCATACGAAAGATACACCCTTCTTCATTAGTTGAGTGAATGGTCTGCAGCGTCCAGACAAGTTCGAAATGAATCTCCTGATATACGCAAGTTGACCTTGGAATCCTCGTAGCTCTTTTAGGTTACGTGGAGGACGCATCTCTTGAATGGCTTTGATCTTCTCGGGATCCACGTGTTTACCCTTAAAGGTAATGACGAAGCCGAGAAACTTACCACTAGAGACACCCAAGAATGACTTGGTGGGATTCATCTTGAGCTGATGTTGGCGCATGAGATTGGAGATAGTTCTCAGATCTTGGATATGATCTTCTTTCAGACAGCTTTTGACGGCGATATCGTCAACATAGCATTCGACTGTTTTGCGAAGATGATCTCTGAAGATGGTACTCATAGCCCGTTGGTAAGTTGCACCAGCGTTCTTGAGACCAAATGGCATCACAGTGTAGCAATAGACTCCGCGAGGAGTACGGAAAGAAGTGTGTTTTTCATCTTCAGGATTCATCTGAATCTGATTATATCCGGAGAATCCATCCATAAAAGATATTCGCTCGAACCCACAGGTATTGTCAATCATGACATCCGTGATAGGGAGAGGAAATTCATCTTTTGGACATGCTTCATTAAGATCCCGAAAGTCGATGCAGACTCGAACTTTACCGGTTTTCTTCAGAACTGGGACGACATTGGCTACCCAATCAGGATGTTGTTTTTCTCGGATAAAGCCACAAGCAATGAGCTTCTTGACTTCATCATCGATCGCGTCCATCATTTCTGGTTTGAAACGTCGCTGTTGCTGCTTGACTGGTTTTGCATTGGGCAAAATGTTCAGTTTATGAGTAGCAACTTTGGGATCAAGACCTGGCATGTCTTCGTAGCTCCAGGCAAAGATATCAATGTATTCTTTAATAAGAAGAATCAACTCTTGCTTATCTGCCTCTGGAAGATTCTTGCTGATAAATATTGGACGAGGTGACCCGCTTTCCCCTACATCAACTTGAATTAATTGATCTTCGGTAGGAGGTTCTCTTTGTTCGAATCGGAGTACCCACTGATTGTCCATCTGTTGAGCCCAAGGATCTGTTTCAGAATTTTCTTCAACATCCTCGTCATAGCCTTCTGGAAGTTCAGCGGAGACCATATTAGAAGATACAATCACACGATGGACTTCACCAATACTAGTGTCAAAATCCCATAATCTGGAATCAGAAGAGTTAGAGCGTTCTTCGCTATCAGAGTCAGAAACTGCTGGGGATAACATTGGAGGAGAAGCATATCCGAGACCTCTTTTGGTCTTGTTGTAATACATATCCGACTTTCCTTTTGGGACAGTCGTACGGATAGGAGTTCGTCTACCCTTACCGTAATTGAGGCCATTTTTAAAGTCATAACCCATCTTACGGATGATGTCTTTTGATTGTTGACTGTAACGACGGAGTTGGAGATGTCCTGTATCGTTAAGTTTGCTGTCATCCGTATAGCTGAATTGTTGTTTCGGTCCTTTACTAAAAAGTATTGGACTTTCACCTTTCTTTCGAGCAGGAACAATACGGTAAGAATCATCTGGATCTTCAAATGAAACTTCTGTTTGAAGAGATTGTACAACTCCCATTGTGAATGATTTAAAGCTATCTAACATATCCAAATAGCATTTAGTATGATAAATAACATCAGTATACTGGAAAGTAGATGCTTTTTCATTGATCTGTACATTTGTATTTACAGCAGGACCTTTAGCCTTAGCAGGCTTGGTCAGATTGATTACAAGAGGGGGAGAAGAAGAACGTGGAGGAGGCTTGTTACGACGGAGGTCGATAACAAGTGGCTCAGAGGAGGTGAGCTCCCTTTTTTCCTTGTTGTGAGTTAAATCAACAACAAGTGGCTCAGAAGAAGTAAGCTGCTTTTTGTTCTTGTTACGACGTAAGTCAATAACAAGTGGCTCAGAAGAGGTGAGCTCCCTTTTATCTTGATCGCCATCAACCGGTTTCTTCTGAATTGGCAAGTGAATAGCCAATGGTTTAGAAGACTGAGGATGAGAAACGCGCCCTTTGACATGTATGATGAGAGTATCATTAGGTACTGCTTCTTGGTCTTCTTCAGTATCCATGGCCAATACCACTTTCATAAATTCTTCCTTGTACATACGAGCGTCGTTGCAGTATGCTTCGACACCTTTGAAAGGATAAAGGTCTGCAACTTCCTTGTGAACTTCTCCTTTGTCATCGACATATTTAAAGCATTGATGAAGGGTCGATGGAACAACATTGTGTTCATGGAGGAAGGGTCTTTCTAGAAGAGCATTGTAAGAACAATCATGATTATCGATGATATAGAAGGTCACCTTTGTGCGAAGATTGCCTATTTGGAGTTTTAGGCAAATCTTACCCAAAGGTTCACTCCTTCCTTGGTTGAATCCCAAGATAGTGGTGATTGTGCTTGAAAGACTATGCACTAGTATCTTCAATGCGTCCAGCATCGTCTTTGGCATGATGCTGAGAGCAGACCCTGGATCTATCAGGATACGATCGACTTTCATCGAATCGACATACCCTGTATAGTAGAGAGGACGATCATGTCTATTATCCTCAGCAGCATATCATCCTGAGTGAAAGTGATGTTTGGAATCAACTCTAATACGCTGTGACAATGACGACAAGAGACCGATTCTGCTTCCGGCTTTTTGAGAAGAGTTAGGCAAGTTTCAGCCTGCATCAGGGCTTCACTTAGAGTTTTTCGAGTCTCTTTGGAAAGACGCAAGAGCTCGAAGATTGATAACCTAGCCAGTGTATTGGCTAGTTGAGCCAATATATCAAAGTTGTACGACTTTTCAAGTCCTGTAGAAGATGATTTCTTCACGGGCTTGTCAAAGCGGACTTGTTGCTTACCTTTGTCAGCAACCACCGGCTTGGGAGGAATAGGTACTACAACTGTGAGGATGTGGAAGGAATCTCTTCAGAGGAAGTAGATTGTACTGGAGCAGGTTCAGAAGAAGAGGCAGGATTCTCTTGAGTTTCAGGGTAATCCTTCAGATAGGCTTTCCCTGATCTGGTGCCCAACAGAATTTCTTCGTCAACTATGGGGTCAAAAGATACCATGTTGCAAGTCTTTGTCTTGCTTTTGGAGCGGTCTTTCTTCTTGAAAGAAGAGGAAACTTCAAACTCTGAAGCAAGATCTGGATGGATCCACATAACTTCGCCATTGTCAAGAGACAAGGGGACAAGACCTTCACTTGGTAGAGGCGGGAGATTCTCAATCTCAAGAGTAGCTTTGGGAATAGGAATGACATCGTACTGTGCCATCTGTGGAGGGAAGTCACCAAACTGGACTGAAACCATATTTGCAGTAATAGTCTTCTCGTCTTGTTGCAGAGTGACGACACCAGCATTGACAAGCTCTTGAATTTTGCCCTTGAGCACGTAGCATGCTCGAGTAGGATGCCCAATGAATCTGTAATAAACACAATACTTGGGATGATCAGTCTTACCGACTTCATCAGGCTTCTTTGGGTCTGGGAGTTGGATCTTATTGCTTTTAATTAAGCAATCAAAGATACTTGTAGTGTCATTCTCATCGAAGGAATATTCTACTTTCGGACGAGGTTCCCTTGATGGAGGTGCTGAAGGAGTAGAAGTGGACGTAGGAGGAGCTACATTGACCGCCAGAGATTCTTTATTCTTGTTCAGATTGATGTTCAAAGTTTCTTTTGCTTTGCGGTTGTTCTGGCGGTTGCCACCACCTGATGTCTGGTGTTCATCCCGGTCGGGATTAGACATTTGTATCCCCAATTGTTTGAACTTGTCAGCGCTAACTTCAGCAGCTTTCGCGTTGACAATGAAAGAGGGCCAATCTTGGAACTGAGTAGATCCTGTCCACATACTGATGATAGGCAAAAGATTTGCCTTGCAAGTATCAATAGTGACAGCAGCTGAGTTCCGGGAGGCATCTTCAAGGCTTCACGGCGGAACCGTTCGATGAAACTCTCAGCAATTTCATTATGTTTTTGTTTGATTTTGTTGAGAGACGACATAGTCATGTCGTTGAATCCCTCATAGAACCGTTCCAAGAAGATTTGTTTGAGCCTTGAGAAGGAGGTGATACAACCATCGGGCAAACTTCTGTACCAGTCGTATGCTACGTCGGCTAAATAACCGACGAACACTCTGGTAAGAAGAGCATCATTTGGTTGAAGTTGGACAGTCATTACCTCAAAATGATTGATGAATTAGCTTGGAGAGGTACTGCCATCAAACAGAGAGATTGTTGGGATCTTATACTTTGGCGGGAACGGGATTTCTTTCCATTCAACTGGATAGGGCTGTTTGATCCCCAATCTTTGCAAGTTGTCTTTCTCTTTAAAAGCTTCGAACTGAGTGCGTAAGAGTTTGACAGCTTCATTGGCGTCTTCCAATGACGAAGAAGGAGCAGGTTGAGTCAGAGTGGTAGGAGGAGGAACAGCGTTGTAAGCACTACCCCCAGCCCCTGACTGACTGGGTGTAGTTTGAACTTGTACTTGTACAGGAGGCATTTGAGGAGACACTACCCCCAGTCCAGCATTGACAGGTACCGAAGATGCTATGATCTCCGAACTCGCAGCAGGTACAGTCGGTGGTGTGGCATGTTGTGCCACAATGATAGAATGCAAATTAGCAACCATTTCAGCCATGGTCTTTAACTTGTCTTTAAGTGCAGCGATTCGCTGTTCTTGATTTGCTGAAGTTGAAGCATCTGGATCCTCATTGATAACGTAAGCCGTGACTTCTCTTGGTACAGTAAAAGACACTGTCTGTTCAGAGCTTTCGCTGTATGCATCATAGTCGGAGAAAGAGTTGTCTCCTGACTGAGAAGTAGGAAGATAACCCGAAGGATCTTGAGGAAGATTCCTTTGACCGATTGTATCTCGGCTTCGGGAATGGGTATGTCGAAATACTCCTTCAGAATGTTCTTGAAGTAAATCTAGATACCGCTGGCTTGGTCGGCGAGGTTTGCCGTGTTTAGAGCACTTTCTACCCCCAATGTTACGGGAAGTCATGTTGACAGAAGCGTACAAGACTTCGTCTTCCTCTGACATAACTTCAGAGTTTGCAAAAGTCAAACAATCGAAGACAGATCGTTTTGTTGTTTGACAACAATATTGGATGATGACTTTGTGATTGCAATGATGATCAGATGGTTGAACTGGAGGTGTTGAGACGTTGTCCCGCTTTTGCCTGAGATGTTCTCAGAGATCGGGAACAACAGCAGGACGAGAAAAACTCTGAGGAATCTGTTCTTTGATAATGTTCGGAACATGATTTCGATTCTTCAACTGTTTAGTCCTTTGAGTGTACAGGAAAGTGCTCACTTCATTGGCATAAGTGTCGGGATCTTTGACCTTGGAAGTTTGTCTTTGATGTTTGATCTTCGGCATTGGCTGTTTGCGTTTCGCCGAAGTAGGCCTGTTGAGATAAGTCCTTAGATCTGCAAACTCACCCCCAGGGGTTTCTGTTTGAGACACCAGCAATTTTCCCTATCTTAAGCGGGATATCTTGAGAGTTGGGAGGTTTTGGAACTCTGCTACCGGAGTAGGCAGAATACCTCTTTGGTCAGTACAAGTTCTCTTATCATGAAGGAAAGAAGAATCCTTATTTGAAAGAGTTCTAGTACTGACTGGTGCCGAGGCACGTTCAGATTGATCTTCTACAGTAAAAACTGAAGAAGATTGAGAAAAGACCAAAGGGCCTTTTCCTTTGGTTTGTGAAGAAGGGTTAGCTAAAGAGCGTTTTCCTCTGTTATCTTCGAAGTCATGAGATAAGGAAGTCTGAGAAAAGACCAAAGGGCATTTTCCTTTGTTTTCAGGAGGAAGAGGAATAGCCAAAGGACTACCCCCAGTGGATTGCTTCGGAGCAACAGTGTGCTTGAGGGGAGAAACTGAGCCTTTGCCTTTGTTATGAAAAGAAGAGAGATTAGCCAAAGGGCTGTCTCTCTTGGATTGTGCAGACACAGTTTGCGCATAGGTTGATGGCACACTGGCCACTTGTGCATGAGTAACTCTGGCAGAGGGTGCACTGGTTCTGGCCACAGAGACTGTGGTTTGTGCATCAGGAGTTCTTACCACAGAGTGTCTAAGATGGACTCTGGTTGCTGGAGTGTTGGTTTGCGCAGGAAGATTGGCAGCCAACTGCGCCAGAGGCATAGGAGTCTTGTACTTAGCCAGGGCAGCATATGAAGTCTTCTGTGCACTGGCAACAGCAGATTGTGCAGCAATGGCAGAGGCAGATTGTGCAGCAGGCTTAATGACAGAAGCTTTGGACTGCGCAACAGTCTTGGTGGCAGACTGCGCAGGAGTCTTGCTGGCAGCATCAATAGACTGGAGAGCAGTCTTTGGGACCCACACTAGGCGCACTTTGCTTGTGGCAGAAGTGGTTGCAGTGCGAGGAGTGGTCTTGGAGTTTATCATGGCCTCATAGGCTGTCTGGTTTACCTTCACAACCAGAGTCTTCTGCGTCTTCCCGATAGACACGATGTCACATTGAGTTGTCACTTCCTCGTCGGAGGAGAAAGTCGTCCCCAGCAGAGTCGCCATTTTGTTTGCAAAAACAAAAGTATGAAACTTTATTGATACAAACTTTGTAAAGATTATAAGAATTCTGGGAAAGGTACAACTTTAGGAATCCAATCTAGAAGACGATTGTTTTATCCCTTGGACGATGTGAACTTTAAAGACGATAGTCTCAGAAGTTGACTTGAAGGCAAAAGCCTCAGAGAATTGAAGGCAAAAGCCTCGGAAGAATGCAGCAGCACTTGGGCAAGAACTCCTGAACTCTCTGATAATTCTGAACTTTTTATGTCTGATCCCCTTGAATGGAGACTTGAAACTCTATTTATAGAGTTCTGGAAATAATAACTTTTAGTTATTCTGGACTGCGCATGATGGATTACGCAGCAATTGGATTGCGCAACAGTGGACTGCGTAGGCATTTGTTGGATCGTGGTCCAACTGTCTTGGACACATGGCAACTTTTGATTGAATTGCGCATGATCGTGTGTAGACGGTTGCCACGTAGTGAGCTATTGATGGCATGAGTGCCACGTGTACTTTATCAGTTGTATTGATGGAATGCGCAACATGAATTGCGCTGACATTAGATTACGCAAGAATGGATTGTGCAACAGATTGGTTGGCTGATTGCGCTGCCTCCGATTGCGCTGCCAGCTGTCCAGCCGTTCTCGAGCGTTGTGCGGTACAATAAACGAACAGTCTTCTCGTTCTTCGTGTTGTCAGCTGTCAGAAGATTTGATTGTGTCAGGTAATGATGACTTTTGCCACGTCAGCCTGCGCGCTTGGGAGTGTGCGCAGTCTAGTGTGCGCAATCTGCATGCTGCGCAATCTGATGTCTGTGCAGTTCATTTGAAAGATATATTTCTCGATCTTCATGACTTTGTTGATGTGTGCAACTTAATTTTTTAGGACCTATAGGGAGCAGACAGGGGGCTCGCCGAGGGCCGCGGCGTGGGGCGCACGGAGGCGGGAGCGGACATGGGGCGCGGCGAGGAGAGCGCGCGCCACGGTTGATAGGAGCGAGGGACGTGCAGAGGAGGCGGGGAGAGGGTGGGAGGCACGGCGTGGGGTGCGCCAGGGGCGCACGGAAGAGGAACCGGACATAGGGCGCAGCGAGAAGCGTATGGAGGGAGGGAGAGCGGCGACGGAAGGGGGGAGGGGAAGGAGAGAGAGGTGGGGGGCTCCGGCGGGGTCGCATACGTGACGTGCATGGGCAGCCGACGGAAGCGCTTGCACGACGTGGAAGGGGGCAGCGGGGATCTGGGATTGTAGATGCAGGGAAGAAGACAATGGAGGGATGACATTTTGGTCAAAAAATGTTGGTCAAAGAGGTTGACCATTGGTGGAAAGTATTATATATTAGGATAAAGCAGTAGGGTGTACCTTAAATTATGAAAATAAAGTGGGGTGTAACTCAAATTTTCTCTTTTATTTTATATTTTATATTTTGTGGCAGCCCAATCCAAATTGATCACCGATTAGCCTTGCCATGCAATAATTGCCCAGCCCATGCTAGAACTATCACCGATCAACATTTTAAGCCATCTTAGTGGGCTTTATTTGGATCATCAAGATTTGCCTAATTATTAGAATATGTACCCTCGCATGAGCCCTTTTATTTTAGAGAATATTGAATGGGCCTAGAATGCAAAGATTTGGCAAGCGCGCACATACTTTTTGGGCTCTAAGCATTAAAATTTGAGTGTGTTCACTACATAACTACCTATTGAATGAAGAAATGAAAACACACCTAACATCAACAATAGTTGCCGAGAGGTTGAGGATGAAGAGGTACAAGTGGTTGAGGATGTGGATAGTGATGACTGCTGAAGACGATGATAATGAGGATCTTGAGGTGCCTCACACCAAGGACGGAACCAAAAAATCGAGTTTGGGTGGACTAGAGTGGACTGGGATGGGCTAAATGAGGACTAATTCACATGAAAAAAATTCAAAAAAAAATTATATACAAGGAAAAAAGCTATAAAAAAATGTGGTGGTCTGGAGCCCACCACAGCCTCCTGTGGCTTTGCCCTTGCCTCACACTACTGTGAATGCTAGAATTTTGACGGATGTCTTTTTGAAATGTTTAAAGGTTTTTTTTATGACTAGTAGTGTCCTTAAACTTTAATGGTTACTGTTTTCAATTATCATATAAACAAATCATTTGCATCTAGAGATCGACACAGGAATTTAAGAGACGGGGTCAACTTCCAATGTAAAAAAAGTCCAGAAATAGAACCATATATATATATATATATATATATATATATATATATATATATATATATATATATATATATATATATATATATAGGGGAGGTGAGGTGCCATCCTATGGGTGGTGGCTATGTGTCACCCTCCATGCTATCATCATGCACTGAAAAGTGTGCAAGTGCATAATGATAGCATAAGAGGGTGACATATAGCCATCTCACCGTGAGGTGGCACCTCACCTCCCTTATATTCTCTCTCTCTCTCTCTCTATATATATATATATATATATATATATATATATATATATAAGGGAAAATATATATATATATATATATATATATATATATATATATATAAGGGATGTGAGGTGCCACCCTATGGGTGGTGGCTATGTGTCACCCCCCATGCTATCATCATGCACTGAAAAGTGTGCAAGTGCATAATGATAGCATAGGAGAGTGACATATAGCCATCTCACCGTGAGGTGACACCTCACCTCTCTTATTCTCTCTCTCTCTCTCTCTCTCTATATATATATATATATATATATATATATATATATATATAAGGGTGAGGTGATTATATGTCACCTCCATGCTATCATCATGCACACTTTTCAGTGCATGACGATAGCATGGAAGAGTGACACATAGCCACCACACATATAGTGGTACCTCACCTCCCACTATATATATATAGAGAGAGAGAGAATAAGGGAGGTGAGGTGCCACCTTATAGGTGGTGGTTATGTGTCACTCTCCCATGCTATCATCATGCATCGAAAAGTGTGCAAGTGCTTGATGATAGCATGGAGGGTGACATATATATAGTCACCTCACCGTGAGGTGGCACCTCACATTGTCACTATCATATTTCTAGTTTGAGGGTATTTTTGACATTTTTAGGATAATTTAAATTTATTAGAATTTATTTGAATTTATGGGAATTTTTAGGAATTATTTTGGAATTGTTTGGACTAGGTTGACTTTGACTAGTTTTGACCCTTGTAGACCAACCTAGAAGCTAACCCTAGTTAGTATGGACTTGGTTAGGTTATATGACTCTAGTCTAACCTAAGCTAACCCTTGGTTTGGTCAATAGACTCTAGTTAGCAATAGGAATTAGAAAGTCATAATTCATGGCTTATGATTTATAACCTTTAATAAATCAATTTAAGAATAGCCTTGTAGATTGGCCCAAAGCCCGAGACATTGCAAAACCCTAAGCCCTAGACTAAGTGGCCGGCCACTACCCTATCCACATTGGAAACACCACCCTATAAATGCTCTCTTAATTTTAGGGTTGCCTCTTTCTTAGGAAAGCTCAAGTTTAAGAAAAAGGTTTGTTCCTACTTTATTTAATCCCTAGAATTCCATTCCATTTTCTTTTTCATTCAAATCTCTTCCATTAGGTTTTAATATACCTATTCTTGCTATTATTGAAGTTTTATTTCAGTTTGGTATTGATTTGTTGGATTGGGACATCAAGGAGAAGAGCTCTACAAAGAGGGATTTTCCTAAAAGTTCAACTATAGGTAACTTCCTCATTCCTCAATGAAATTTCGATTTCTTTACATATTCAGGAAGCCCTAGGAGTCCCCTAAGTGTTTGCAGTGGTTTCGTGTCGAGTTTTATAGGTTTCGTGTCCGTTTTGGACACGTATCAGACCTGTCCTTAAGTGTTTGTCGAAATGCCTCAAAGGGCATTTCGATTTCTTTTGTGCAATATTTTTTGAATAGGAAAATTGTTTATGATGTCGCTTATGCATTTCTATTTGTCTGAGAGTGTCTCTGTGTCGTGTCGTGTCAGAATCGGTGCGTGGACACGCGGTGCCCACACGCGCGCGCGCTGCTACAGTCCTCCCCTGCTACTCGGGGGCTGTGGCGGACACGACACGCGATGTTATGACACGAGACTCAACACACGTGTAGTACTTGTGACTGACACGAGGTTCGTGAAGTGTCATGAGCCCTCGTGTCGTGTCGGACACGAATTTGTGTGTGCACTGGGTGTACACTGTGTGTGTGCCAGTGTACAGTTTAGTTCCTCATTTTTATTTCAGTTCAATAGTTTAATTCCTGTTTTCTCTTGCTAAATAGATCCTATTTATGATGCATAATATATATTAGAATAGGTTACATGTTAACTTAGGTTTTAATGAAGTTTTGGTTTCGAACACTTGGTTATGGCAATGCACTGATACTATTTTTCCTGATATTTGTTTTTCCAAATTCCTGAACATTAGTTCCTGATTGTTGATGTTTTCTTCACTGAAATTAACCCCCACATGTTATTAGTTAATGTTTAACTCATTGATACTTTGATTTTGGGCTTGAGAGTGATAATGGGTATTGGTCAATTGTTAGATTTAGATGGTATGGCTGATACATGGTGTAAGTAGTATGCGGGAACTGAAATCATGTAGTAAACCACAAATCATGGTTGTTTTTGAACCTGAGAATTTTAAATGGGTGTTAACAGATAGCTGTGCTTTTCGAAATTGGTTTTGAACTGAGTTTTGGTGTTTGATAAACTGAAACTCCTATTCCTGAGTTCAATTTTAAGTGAAGGTTTAATTCAAAACCTGAGATGTGATTAAGTTACTGTTTTGTTTATGTTTTCAACTAATTATGATCCCTACATGTTATAATCCATGTTAACTAAGTTTTAAATTCAAATATAGGCTTTTGGTTTTGGGAAGGGGATATTAGTTTTTTTTGTTTGATTTCGAACTAATAAGAACCTGAGACTGAGTTCAGTCTCCAGGAACTGTTGATATGGGATTGCATTCCCAGTTAGCTAATAACCTGAGTTCCTTTACAATTGATTTGCAATGTTCTTCAAAACCTGGGGATGGGTTTGAGCTTCACTGTTTTCCTGAGAATTAGTATAAATCTGAACTGGTATTGCCCCCATTCTTTCCTTCACTGCACTGTTTGCAATGTCCCTATAATGTTGTTCATATTCCAGTTTACACACACTGCTATTCCCTTTTTCCTGTCACATGTCCAGTGCACCCTCCCACACACACACAAAGCCACACACATACAAACTTTTACACTCTTCACTCTTCATCCCACACACACACACAGTTACACACACACTCACAAGCTTTCACATTGTCCAGAAATGGACTGCCCTCACTCTCCATTAATAGTCACACACACTTGCCTCTTTTTACACACACATACATAGTCTATGGTACCCTCTCTCTCACTCATTGTTTTCTCACTCACTCTTCTTTCTATCTCTCCATATATGTATGTATGTAGGTTATATATGATAAATAATGTATATATATAGTAATGTGCTATATAACTATATGTATGTACCTTGTATCTATAATGTATATGTGTAGTGTAATGAATATACATATTGTGTATGTATTAAGGTAGGTTGGTTTAGAGCCTAAATGCATTATGAGTTTGTGGCTATGTAGCCTATGGTAAATTGAGTGTGATAGTGGATGTTGGCTTGGTATAGTTTGTGTACTTGATATTGGTCTAGTTAGCTAGTGTAGCCTTGTTTAGACCATAGTGACCTAGTTTAGACTTATTTAACTCAGTTGACCTAGTTTGACTTCCAGAGTTGACCAGAGTTGACCAAGAGTTGACTTTGGCCTAGATTGACCCAGAATCATGTAGAATGTATAGTAGGACTTCATTATACCATTTTGGACTTGTTGTGACTTGTGCTGTTCTGATTAGGAGCCAGACACCACTCCTCGGATAGTACTTTCATATTGGACACTCAGATACCAGGCGAGTACATTCTCTGATCATTTCATAGCCTGCTTAGAATTATTTCCTGCATTAAATTACTTTACTTGTACTGTCACGTTGGTTACACGGATCGGTACTATATGGATCCCTTCTTGAGATGTTATCCTTAGGGAGCATCGGGTACTACATGTTCTGTGCGTTTTACTTACATGGTGTATCACTATGCTTCACTAGTTCTTTGATCACTTGTGACATATACTCTTATGATCACAGAGTCTCCTAGAATCTCTTATCCTATTTACTGGGTATCCTAGAATCTTCTAGAATCCCCATTTATGGGACATCCATGTATCACCCTTCGGGAGCTTTTGCATGGAATCATAACATAACCTGGTTGGATCCTTGTGTATTGATTGGGGGTACGGGGGAGTAGAAGTAGACATGTGAATATTACCCAAGTAGTATCTTATCAGAATCTCTTCCATAGTGTCTTATCAGAATCTCCTATGTCATTTACATGTCTATATTGTACTCTGACTCACTAGCCACTGTTAGTCTCTATTTAGAGTAGATATTTCTATTACAGCTCTCTCTCTGTTTACATACAGCATTTCTTTCAGTACTTGTATCTTACTTTACTGCATGATTATATTTTTTAATCTGCTATGAACTGTTGAGATGTACTGTACTCGCTCCTGTCCTGACTGGACCTGTTGAAAATATTACAGAGGACGAGGAGGGGGCCTGTCTGGATACTTTCTACGGGGCAGCCTTAAATGACACTTGCGAGCTGGACCCTCAGGAGGACCCAGCTCTAGCTGAGGACATCACCCCCATTGCCTAGACTAGTTTAGTTAGGCTTATCTTTTTATGTAGTCTTGAGACATGTTTAGCTAGACTTTATTCTGTTCTGAGTTGTTTATATTCTTTCATTCAGTATCTGAGACCATGTACCTCTGGATATTTGCTGGGATTATCTTAGACTACTTTATCATCTATTTTTCCTTGAGTTCTATTTCATATCGTGCAATCTCTTCCTTAGTTGTGATTGAGTTTATTTACTGCTATGTCACCCCCATTCGGGGAGTATAAACTGTTTAGAGATATATTGTTAGATGTATGTTGACCTAGGACAGCGTTCTACCGCCGACACTGCGGCGTAGGCTGGACGTACCCATGTCTCGTGTCCTTACTCTAGGGTGCGGGTCGTGACACACATCCGTTAGTATATATATATATATATATATATATATATATATATATATATATATATATATATATATATATATACCAATGACTTCTAGTCTAGTGGTTAAGAGAGATGTATGCGGCCCAAGTGGTCGGAGTTCGAGCCCCAGTGGAGGTGAGTTTGCCACAATTACCCATTGCTTCATATATATATATATATATATATATATATATATATATATATATATATATATATATATATATATATATATATATATTTGAAGCAATATATATATATATATATATATATATATATATATATATATGTGTGTGTGTGTGTGTGTGTGTGTGTGTGTGTGTGTGTGTGATCTCATGGATTGTACGGTTGAGATTAAATGGTGCAATAAGCCTTGGTGTAATATCCCTCCTCTCTCTCTCTCTCTCTCTCCTCTCTCTCTCTCTCTCTATATATATATATATATATATATATATATATAATTTTGTTTTTGGGAATGGCAATTGTGTCGAACATTTCCATCGGAGATCGATCTTATTATTTCACAAAAAAATAAGATAACTTGAGTATCAGAAAAATAATTGTGGTTATTTTTTTTCTTCAATGGAGACCGGATAGATCAGCAAGTGGTATATATATATTGGTGGGTTCAGCGACCTCACTTGTCATTTACTGATTGCATCTACATATATAGTATTGCATCTTACGCTACACGATAGGTAAAGATACACAATACATTAAATTTGAAAATCGATACTTAATTCGATACACAGTTTGACAACCTTTGCTACAAACACAATGATACACAGATATATAAAATCCAATCCGTATATGTTCCCATTAATTTACACTGCTACTCGTGTTCCATAGGCAACAATTAGTAGCAGAAAACGAAAAGTTGTTAGTGAGTCAATTGATTTGCTACCAAACTAAATGTTGACATAAATAAGGAATATATTCCCTAAACCAAAAACCAAAGTTGGTAGCATCCTTAATATCAGGAAGGCCTGCATTGATGAATGTTGTTGCATGGCGAGGAGTTGGGGTGCTGTGGAAAGCTGCTCGCTGCCCACTAACCAACGGGAGAAGAATCTTGATCCAGCCGAGCGAAAATGAGCACTTCGAGATCAAATAGAAAATCTGGCTTTCTATTCTTGCGAGCCACTTATTTCTCCGAAACAAAAGATTAAAACGATTATCCTCCCTTTTACCAAGAAGGCGACGGTCTGACACAAGGAATGGTCTAAGTATTCAATTGTTGTTGATTTCTTAACTACCAACAAATCCATTACGAGTTGTTCCCATGCCTATTTCTAACTCAGAATTATCATTCCTAAACTTTTCGGAATCCACAAATTTAGCAGTACATCCTGGTTAAGATGGATACATGTCACTATTGGTCTTCCACACCCTTATATTTTATGAAAAAGTGAAGCGTACTATTGGATCGAGAGAATGGACACTAAGAGCATCTCCAACCCTATTGTGACTTTGGAAAAAAGTTAATGCCATATAGGAATGACAAAATTTTATTCAAAAGTTCTTCTCCAATGCAATTGTCAAGTCAATTGTGAAGCTTATGTGGCAAAAATTAAAGAAGACATTGTGAAGTTGATTGTCTTGTTCTCGACAATGCACTTGACAATGTCTTCTCTTCCATGTCATCAATTATGAATAAAAAATATTAGAAAAAATAAAGAAGATGAGTAGTTGTCTTAAAAGTTGCCTTGGAAGTTGAAAAAAAAACTTTTTATTGTCTTCTCAATACTTTTGCATTGGAGAGAGTTTTTCTATCTCATTGTCTTTTGAGATATAATTTTGCCACATAAACAAGACATTGTCTTGTGGCTCATGCCACATAGGAGCCACCTAAGACTCACAACACTTAACAAGACAATAGGGTTGGAGATGCTCTAAGAGCATCTCCAACCCTATTGTGACTTTGGAAAAAAGTTGTTGCCACATAGGAATGACAAAATTTTATTCAAAAGTTCTTCTCCAATGCAATTGTCAAGTCTAATTGTGAAGCTTATGTGGCAAAAATTAAAGAAGACATTGTGAAGTTGATTGTCTTGTTCTAGACAATGCACTTGACAATGTCTTCTCTTCCATGTCATCAATTATGAATAAAAAATATTAGAAAAAAGAAAGAAGATGAGTAGTTGTCTTAAAAGTTGGAACAAAATTAAATATCTTAATACTTTATCTTCCAAGTTCCAAAAAAAAGTAAACATTTTAATACTTTTGCATTGGAGAAAGTTTTCTTACTTCATTGTCCTTTGTGAATACAATATTGCCACATAGATAAGGCATTGTCTTGTGACTAATGCCACATAGGAATCACATTGTATTTCAAGACATTAGGGTTGGAGATTTTAAAAAAAAAGAAAAAAAGAAAAGAAAAGAAATTACATGGAGGTCTTACAGTGATGCAGCTATTGGTTAGTAGTCTTACGAAGTTCACTTGATATCAGCACTCCCTTGTAGCTTCCATTAGTATCTTGATATTTTTATATATATCTGATGGATTTTTTTTTGTAGATATTTATACAACAAGTCCTATGAGGACCACTGTTTCTAACTTTCACCATTTATTATAAATAGAAGTAATAATACACTGCCAATCCGATTTGAACCCGGATATGTGGAAAGATAATTTCCAACTCAACCATTTGGGCTAGAGGTACATAAAATTATTGTTGTACAGTTCATTACACAAGTTTGGATTGGTCATGTAGCTGAAGCTTGTCATTAATTAGGCAAGATATTTTGGAGGTTAATAATTAGGCATGTTACCCAAATAATGAGAAGTACAATGGTCAACCATTCATTATAGGTATTTATATGTGTACTCTTCAACTTCAACTTCTTACATAGCAACAATCTTGACGGTGATTCGAACATTGGATCCACCAGCTGTTAGACAATTAATACCACGAGGCAATCTCCATTAGTGGACCAATAAACAACATGGTCACCAGGAGCCACAAAGAAATTAAAATATCATTTTTACTAAAATATATATATATATATATATATAGATATGAACACTTAACATATTGTAAGCTCTCGTCATTGCGGATCTCACGTCAACTTTCTGTATTATTGTTAGATAGTTATTCGCGGTAGCTATGAACATGAGAAGATCAAGACTGTAAAATTGAAAGAGTCAATTGACGGATAGATAAACCTAAATATAGTGTATCATATAGTATATTTTTTTCTTCTTCTTCAAAGATATATATACGAAATATATAAAGGTGTAAGACTAGAAAGCTACTCCCCACCCACCACGAGTATTGCAACTTTATCATCCTTTTAACTAGCAAAGCATGGAGCATCAAAGCAGCCATTGTTCTAGTTATATTCTCTTCTTCCTACATCACTCTTTTTGTTGACTTGTTAACTACCAAAAGGGACCATCAATATTGTTTGTGGAGCTCTTTCTTTCTTTCTTTTTTTCTTGGCTAGGAGGACCCTTGGTGATTCTCCAATCAGAACATCACAATGCTTTAGATCATAGCCTTGTTGGAGCTATTCACACTAAAGTATACAAAGCTTACCAAATCAAACTTTGATTGGGAATCTACTGAATATTTCATTAGCCTCCTTTTGTTGAGTGTTCTATTATTAAAGAGGTTTATAGGAATGAAGCCACTCCTAATTATAATAAGGCTTCCATTTCCATAGCTTTATGTGACATGTGACGTTAAGAAACCATCCAAATTCCATGAAGGGTACATGACAAATGAGTTAATTAGTTGCTCCAATTACTGATACAAAACAATAATCTACTCTTAATCTTGAAACCTTGATGATAGTACCGGTAGGTACTGCTTAAACTACTAAAAGGACAGATTCTAGTTGCTTCTCAGTTGCAAGATTGTTAGTATATTAGTTTACTTACTTTTTTTTTCTTTTCTTTGGTGTATAATGTTTTTACTGCCATACATCAACATTGCACCCATAGTTTATAGTATCGGCCGATACCGATACGATACAGCCAATACTGATATGGTTTGGCATCTTCCGATCCAATACCGACCGATACTGATCGATACCGACATCGGAGATCTCTTTTTCAGTCAATTTGACAAAAAAAATTGAACAAAAAAGACCAATCAACAAGGTTGTAAAAGCATAGTAAGATTGTAAAAGTACGTAAAAGAAGAAAACTTGTCAATCGCACGTAAATCAATCGACAATGATGAGTACTATTTCATTTAATTCCAAAGTTACTAAGAAACAAGTGAGAAAATAATTAAAATTATGCCTAAATATATATATTTTTTGAAAGAAGGTAATTGTGGCGAACGCTCCCACCGGAAATCGATCTCCTGACCACTCGGGCCGCATGCATCTCTCTTAACCACTAGGCTAGAGGTTATATATATATATATATATATATATATATATATATTAAAATTATGCGTAAAATGATGTGTAAAAGCATAGTAAGGTTGTAGAAGTATGTAAAAGAAGAAAATTTGTCCATCGCACGTAAATTAATCGACAATGATAACTACTATTTCATTTAATTCAAAAGTTACTAAAAATACAGAAATACTTAAAATTATGCTTAGATATACATATAATTTTTTTCTTCTAAATTTTGAACATTTATTAATAATTATTTGTTTTCCAATGATAAAAATCCGATACTTCAACCCAAATCCGCTGATACTCTTCCGATACGGATCCTCGTAGGAAGATTTCGATACCTATTCCGATACCTTGATTGCACCACATGGCTTTATATTCTACTATTTTAGATATACAATTATACATAAACACGAATACAAATGCAGAACCTGAGAGGGAGAGAATCGAGAAGGATACACCAAACCCGGATTTTTATTATGCATAAAGATAATTTCAGGCAGACAATATGAACACCACAAAGTACACTTTCTTACAAGGGCATAATGAACATCAAATTTTCCGTCTTAAATACTTCCAGTCTCTTGAAATCCAATTATGTATCTCTGGGCTTGTTGATTGCTTCACTATTCCTTGAAGGCTCACAATATGTGAACTCCACCATAAATCCCCAAATTACCAATGACAAATATATTTTGCCAGCCAGCCTATGTACATGGAAACTTCATCCAACTCCAAGATAGATAGCTACCAGCAGTATCAGGAAGACCGTTTCTGATTCCTATTGACATATGTAAACTTAAACTTTGTGTTGAGAACTGTATCGATATCGAAAAGAAGTATCAGAGTTTCCTTCTCTGCATATAACTTGGGGGTTGTAATCTTCCAAGTGATCCTCATTCACAGACAGCCTCTACTGCAAGTTGTTTCGTAGTCCCGGGACACTGATCTCCTCCGAACACCGGAGTAGCAACAGCAACCTTGCAAGATTGCTGTCCAACGCAGTTCTGCAACAGAGACTCTCCGTGTTAAATTCTCCGAAAAAGTTTAAACAAGAAGTACAGTCGTGAAGAGAAGAAACATTTATTTATTTTCAAGAACTTACGTTTCGAAGAGCATCGTAAGACTTGGGAGCGTGGCAACTTCCTTCGGAGAAGCTTCCGCACACGCCCTGTGGGGTCCCGAAGCTAGCGAACGTTATGTTGGCAATATTTTGGCCAGGCCCACAAGACAGGTGAACTTCTGGCGCGGCATCCTCCTCCTCGGTCTGCCAGCTGGCCAGCGTCGGCTGGAGCTCGTCCACTCGAGCGCAGACACTTCCTACCGTCCTCCTCACCATGGCAATCCCTGTCGGATCGCCGCCCCACTCCTCGAACACAACCAAGAAATTCCCGGTTGGTTTTAGCCAGGAACGCGGAACATGATACCTGAGACGAATAAAAGAGAACCTCAAATGTCCGCTATGGTCACTAACATCGTTTAGTCTCATAGTCGTTTCTGAACATGTGCAAGCTGTACGATCGTACAGGACCCCAAAATCTAGAAGACCCCAAGAATTTTAACCTTCTTATATATTACTAATGTGAAATCTTCAATGTTCAGATTTATGTATTTGTACAGAGCCCTTAGAATCTCATAAATGCCCCGAGTCTTATAGTCACTTACCATCTTTGCGAGGGCTCACCGCAGTTGGTTTGACACTTCTTCTCGTTGTATCTTCCCCGGTAATCGCAAGCGCCACAGGAACCATACGCCTTATAGGCAGGCCAGTACCGGCCGATGCTTTCTCCGTTCACCCACGCTTGCCCTTTCCCCATGCTACCCATGTCTAAAGCCAACGGCTCATTTCCTGCTGGTGCATTGAAGAAAGCCTGGAGAAGGAGAGGAAACAACCATCAAAGAAACAACAGTATGACGAAGATTGACAAACCTTTACTTTGCATCATTATTCGATACAAGTTATGAACAAGAAGAAGTTTAGTATCGCTTGGCGTATCTCACCTTGTACCATGTTAGGGGCTGCTTATGAGACGCAGACCCCCACTCCACAGAGGAACTTCCGCTCACAGTGTGAAGACTCAGAGCCTCTCCTTGAAGACCAACCTGCACATAAACATCGACGATCGATTTGAACTCGTATAGAAATTGGGGAATTGAATGAATTAATCAAACAGGTAAGTCATTACCTGGTAAATCCATTTCTGCCGGGAAAGATCTCGCTTCCCCTCAATGAGTCCACCTAGTGTCACAGGACCAAGCACCCCTGTGTTCCATTTCTCAAAATGGCGCCCAATATTCTGAAACATAACAATAGAGACTTCGTTACCGAATAATTCTTACAGGTCTGAAATAGCACAATTTTTTTACTCACAGGCAAGCCGACAGCTACGCTTAATATCGAAATCTTGTTGCTGCCTGCCCGTAGCTTCACGTTTCCGTAATACGTAATTTTCCGACTATCCACACCACCATACGACGTTCCTGCACAGAGAGGAGGAATTTCTAATTACTGTGCAAACAAATGGAAAAAAAAGTAGAAAAATACCAATTAATTCTGTAATTTCAAATACTTCAAGAAGGTACGAGTTACCAACCAGCCAGTTGCCCATTGATGAAGACGTGCAAAGAATCACCCGCGGACATCACAGTAAGGACGGGGTACTGTCCCGTCTTTAGGAATTTCTCGTCTTGGTCTATGTTGACACTGGAAAGGATGAACTCGAGACTGTAAGTTTTTTGTTAATTACCGATACACTAGAAGTTCAAGAAATTGATCCCATGCGGCGGCTATGACATGTCGGTCGAACTTACTATGTCGTGTACCAAAGATAGTCCGATTGATCCCATGTTTGACTGATCTGTTCTAGCAAGCCATCCTTTGTGTAGGATTTATCGGTTAAAGAGTTGGGCTCTTCAGTATATGACTGCAGAGCAAATCCTCCAATCTCTTGCATTTTCTTCTGCGAGGTCTGAGCTCTTACCTAGATTTTCATAACAGTAGCGTTGGTCGATTAGACACAAAGAAGAAACATCAAACGATGAAATCATTGTCAGAAACACGACACTGGAATAGTATCCGAAGGACTCAAAGAGTGAAATTGAGAACAATTAGTCAATAAAAGCAGAGAATTTGTGTCATTGTTCACTGTACAAGCTTCAAATACAAGAAAGTGAACAAGTTTTGTATTTGTAAGGGGCTCACCCTTGCAGTGTTATAAACTGCGGTTTTGCAGTCGGGAAGGATGCTGACAGACCAAGCAGGAAGATTGTAGCGCTGTCTGTTGAAGGTTACTGTTGCAGCCGACGACGCATCAAAGTTGGCAAGGAATGCTGCACATGCCCCCTTGCTCGACTTGTAAACTGCACCCTGTGCAGGAAGCCATGAGAGAGTTAAGTGTATATACATGACTTCAATTTGCAATGTTTGCTACCAATGACAGAGTTCACCAGGGAAGAAGAAAAAAAAAACCTGCTGAGAATGCCCAAGTGAGATGAATGTAGGATCACCAGAAACCAAAGCCGGTTCGGACAACTTGATTGCTTTATGTAGGTCTCTCAAATGACCCCATTTTGGTTCTCTTACCAGACCTAGTTCATCAAGAACTCAAGTTCATAATTACCAAAAAATATTGGGCAAGCGTATATCAACTTTGTTTCACTATAGATGTCTTAGCAAATAATTCTCAAGACATAACTTTATAATTTAACCATGTTTTCTAGTAGATAATATTGGGCATGTTAAAAGCATAGTTTGCAGTATCGGCTAATGCCGATACGATTTGGCATATCCTAATTCGTTACCAACCGATACGATTTGGCACGATACCGACATTGAAGGTCTCTTTTTTGATCAATTTGACAAAAAATTGAACGAAAAAGACCAATCAACAATGGTGTAAAAGTATAGTAAAGTTGTAAAAGCATGTTAAATAAGAAAACTTATCTATCGTATCTAAACCGATCGGCAAAGTTGACTATCATTAGTTCATTCAATTTCAAAACTAATATGAAACAACGCTGAAAAATACTTAGAATTATGCCTAAATGTATAAATTATATTTTCTAAAGGTTAATAATTATTATTTTTATGATAACAAAAAAATCCGATACTCTGATCCGAAACCGTCGATATTGACAATACCGCCGATTCGAATACTCATAGGAATGATCCGATACCAATTCCGATACTGATAATGCAAATCTTGGTTAAAATACGATTTTTAGAAATTTTATATATACCATATTCATCAATTGGAGCATCGTAGTCATAGCTGGTCGCAATGAAGGGACCACCGGCCGTTCTGCCGAAGTTTGTTCCTCCGTGATACTGAAACAAAATGGAAGTATAATTATAGTTTACATCAAACCATAATCTAGATTGACCTTCAGTTACAGTTAACCTAAAAATTCTTACCATGTAGTAGTTAACAAAAGATCCACCTTTCATTATGAACCTTGCAACACCAAATGCCATGTCCTCGGCTGGCCGATGTGGCACGGCGCCACCAAAGCCTGTGAACCTACAATAAGGAAAGGCTTCCATTGTGGTTAATGCTGCAGATAGCTCGATCTAGCAAAGATTTCAGCAGTAAGAAACAGGGCCGGCCCAGAGGTAAGCCAGGCAAGACTTCGTGTTTGGGTAACCCCCCTCTGGTTGGGGCAACTCCCACGCTCAGCGTGACCATACAAAGAGGTCGGGAGGATCGCGGGTGATCCTCCAGGATCGATCCACAATAAGGGCCAAGGGACAACAAAAACTAGCTCTGGATAGAGCAACCCAACCCCGTGGGCCAGCCCTGGTAAGAAACATAACATTTACCAGCCAGTCCACGCTTCTGTCCACATCTTGGGCTTGTAAGGCTTGTTCGGGGTGAAGTAATCGCAGTAGAAGCCGTTGCAGGTATTAATCTGTCGATGCACAGTCACAACTTCAGTTTAAAAAAATTGTCAAGAGGAAAAATAAATTGGGGGGGGGGGGGGGGGGGGGGGGGGGAGTTAAACATACAACTGGATCAGGAGCATCATCTTGTTTGCACATAACCCAGGGGACTCCGGTGTTGAGTCCGACCGCCATTTTGCCCGCCCAGTACGCATAATCCTTCCCCGCCTGCCCGTCGTAGTACTCCAGCGGCCCGTACTCGTTCTCAATCTAATCAAGTTCATGATATGGAACTCTCATAAGCTGAACTGGCCATAATTCAAGATGTGAAGATCGAAGAAAAAAAAATACCTGAGAGAGAATAATCGGACCACCCTGGGATTCGTATAGCCCCTCCGCCTTCATCATCGACACGATTCGTGTCGTGAACTTCGCCATTGCTGCCTTTTATTAGAAACATATCGAAACATCAGTACGGAGAAGCAAAAAAGAGGTGAAGCAAAAAATAAAATAAAAATCAAGATACCTTGAATGGCCCATTATCTGTTCTGAAACTTATGCCGGGAACAAATTTAAGCCAGACTGGGAATCCCCTGTTATCCAAATTTTCAACAGACATCAGTATAGCACACTAACCACTAGTTTGACACGTGCCAACTCTCGAGACGAACGGTGAACATCCGCACTAGTTTTGGACTCGTACTAACAATATTGGGATACATTTCGGAAAAGGAAGGAAAGGATGCATTACCCAAAATTCCATTCAGCGCAGGCATAGGGGCCGATGCGGAGATGCAAGTAGAGACCAGCCGCCTTCACCAGCTTGACGAATCGAACCAGGTCATACCTCCCTTCAAAATAATACTGCAAAAAATATATATATAAAAATTTAAATACAAGATACTATTAATTACATTCTAAATTAAATTGTATATGATTTCAATTTGCATACTTGGCCAGGGGAAGGCTCATGGCCGTTCCAGAAGACATAGGTCTGGATGACATCCAACCCTCCATCTTTGGCCTTCTGGATGAGACCAGGCCACATCTGCATCAAACATAAAGAACAACAACAACAACCAAAAAATGTCAAAAAAATGTCCCTAAAAAAAAAGAGAGCATGCACATTGGTTCATGATCACCTCTGGAGTGCTCCTTGGGTAGTGAATGGAGCCAGAGATGAGTATTCTCCTCTGGCCATTGATGATGACGGCCTTGTGGTCATAAGAAACAGAGGCAGTGGCCAGCTCTGAGCTCAATAGCAACAGCAGCAGAGCCACCACTACCATTGCCAACTTTGAAGCCTCCATAGTATAATGTGCCTCTTCTTTTTTCTCAGAGACTCAATAGAGACAATGGAGCAGAGCTTACTATTTATTCTCTCTCTGTAGTAGTAGTTTAAAAAAGCGGGAGAGTGTGAGCAACAGGTTACTTTGGGAAGTGTGAAGGGAGGAGCATGCCTGGCTGTTAATGATAAGTGCAATAATAATAACTAATTATACTTACACTTTTGGCACAAATCATAAAATTAAGAGGAGAACAACATTTTATAGGGTGGTGGGAGGGATGGGATGGGTCCCACACCTATTGGGCTTGGACCAATCACTCACTCATGCAATTTCGCAATTTTTTTTGTTTGTTGCTTCTTCCTGTGGTTGTGGTGGCGTGGAAAGTAAATCTTTATTATAAGGATTGTTTAATGCATTTTGTTTGGCTTTACTACTTCTACTTCTTCTTCTTCTTCTTCTCTATAACACATCACGACACTCAACTTAGTCAAGATGAACTCTCGCTCCTTATAAAAATTGTTCTTTTCTGGTAGCTATAAATTTGAAAACTATTTCTCAAATATGTTATTGTCTGTTTTATCCATTATTACTCTCAAATGTGTTACGAAAATTTATTATCTTTTTTCAATATTGTCTGTTTTATCCATTTGAGTACTCTCAAATGTGTTATTGTCTGTTAAGAAAGAAATAGGACAAAAGATTCCAAGTTTTAATTGGGGGTTAATCCAACCCTAAAGGATTTGAATATTATAAGATAGACTGTAAAGAAAGTTGGCAATCCTAATGAGCTGTTCTGGAGTAGAATATGGAGTGCCTTTAGAATTAATTTTTTTTTTTGTTGCTTCTTCCTGTGGTTGTGGTGGCATGGAAAGTAAATCTTTATTATAAGGAAATTGTTTAATGCATTTTGTTTGGCTTTATTTATTTATTTATTTTTTCGAAAATACATCACGACACTCAACTTAGTCAATATGAACTCTCCCTCCTTTATAATCAGCTTCTAACAAGTAATGCTACTCCCATGGGAACTTAGTTTATGGGTAAGATTGAAGTCATTATCCTTTTCGGTTCACCAATTTAAGGAATAAAAAAATTGTTGTTTTTGTAGCTATAAATTTGAAAACTATTTCTCCCACAGAGAAAGAAATAGGACAAAAGATTCCTCTCAAAATCTATGAGAATAATTTTCCATTATCTTTTTCCATCATTTATTAAGAAAATTTAGGACGACAACTCAAGTATGTTATTGTATGTTTTATCCATTACTTTTGAATATTTATGGTATTATTTTTATTTCAAAATACAAGAATATTATTGGAACGACAGGAAAAGAAATAGGAATAAATATTCCTCTCAAAATTCATGAGATTGATTTTCCATTATCTTTTTCCATCATTTATTACGAAAATTTAGGACGACAACCCAAATGTGTTATTGTCTGTTTTTATCCATTACTTTTGGATTTTTGTGGTATTATTTTTATTTTAAAATACAAGAATATTATTGAAATGATTGATATATTTAGATAGTGAAGAGTTACAGCAAGTGAGATCCTTGTTCGCTGTTTGCAGGGATCCATAGGTACCTGTGATTAACTATATATGTTCTCAAGGAATTCTTCCTATTAACTTGAATATAGTTGGACAAATGAAATTGTTGGTTGATACAGGCGATAGGTAAGCTATTTATTGCCAAAGATGAACTCTACTCACTAATGCCTTAGGCAGGGCCGGCCCTGGGGTAAGTCGGACAAGTCTTGGGGCTTGGGTAACTCCCCTCTGCTAGGCAACCTCCAGGCTCAGTATAATCCCACCAAAGATCAAGGTCACGAATGACCACCAGGACCAGCTGACAATAAAGATCAAGAGACAACCAAAATTAGCTCCATGATAGGACAACCCAACCCTCCGGACCGGCCCTGGCCTTAGGTTAACTTCTCTCGAGCTTAATTGGTGGGGTAAGCAGCTTAATTTACTGTAAAATGTACAACTAACAAGTTATAATTGTCTGCTTTTGGAGTTATTTTTGTAAATTAGCAGCAAAAATAGCTGTTTGGTAATAATTATTTCTACTTATAATCTTTTATGATAATTTGTAAAGCTTCTATATAGAAATTAAACACAAAAGTAGTCTCCAAAGCTTCTATATAGAAATTAAACACAAAAAATAGTCTCTAATGGTTCTCGATTTCTATACTAGGTGACAATAAATAAAATTATCAATTTAATAAAGTGGGACACAATATTAATTTGTATGAGAAATAGAAATTTTCTATTAGAGTTTCTACATACAGAATTTCTCAGGTTCCGTTTGGTTCGCGGAATCTCCGAATTGGAAAAAAAAAGTGATTACTTTTCTATGTTTGCGTGCCAAAGAAATTGAGGAGGAAAGGAAAGTGATTTCCAATGGAAGAAAAATTAGGAAAAAAAAGTGATTTTATCCATCCAAGCAAGGAATCACTTTTCCACATTAAAGTAATCACTTTTCTTTCCAAATTTCTTGACATTTTCAAACATCGGAAAAGAAAACCAATGAAAAATAAAATTTTATAAAGGAAAAAAAATGACAAAGAATTGATTTCATTTTTCTTCCATTCCGCAAACCAAAGGAGGCCTCATAGAAATTCTCTATCCTCCATCATCCGCCACACATATGATAGAAAAATTGATATAGAAATCATGGCTGGAATTTTTATTTTTTTTTTTCTAAAATGATTTCTTGGCCTTAGGCCGCACAAGCTTTGGAGCATAGACATTCTGCTTAATTATCCAGAGGACCATCGTTGTCATTTGCTGTCATTTGTGTCCCAAGTCTTGAATCCTTAGGAATTCGCACCTAACTGTATCCGACCGACAGCACCCCTAGATGCGTCTCTTTTTTAGTGTATTGAATCAATATTAAGAAATTGTTGTCAGAAAAATCAAGTTCCGCTACCTTATTATTCATTCATAATGGCGAAATTATCAACCTAATAATTCCTATTTACCACACATTTTAACACCATTCAAAGCTGCCATTTTATGGTCCTTTTAGTGGCTCATTAAACCTTTTAATACCATGGATTGACTCATGGTTTTATAATTTTCATTCTTTCTTTCTTCTCTTTCAAAGGGTACAAAAAAATATATACAAGAAAAAGATAAAAATAATTATATTTTTCTCTTCTCATTACCCTCAGAAAATTTTCATTATTTTCCTATCCTCTCAAATTGTTTCTCTTTCAATTTTCTAGACAAAGCTAAGTTCGGATCATTCTTCCCAAATTGTGGGTGGTGACGGGATAGCAAGGGAATTTTACCTAGGATTCAAGACAAAGTCTGCATATAGATCTATTCTCTTAGGACAATGCTTCGTGCATTACTTTTCCGTAGATCGGTATTTCTAACATTTTTTATTATTTTGCTGATCTATTTTTTTTCAGGATGATAAAGGTAAATTTTCCAACAGATATTACAGGATGGTGGGCTTAATTACCACTCTCCAACTACATTTTTTTTTTCCTTCCATTTTTTCACAGATTTCGTCCAAATCTCTCTTTCCCGCAACTTCAACTTCACACTTCCACTCCTCACTATCCAAACAAGAATCATCGATTAAGTAGTAGTGCAATTATTTCTGCAACTGCTTCATTGCAAATAGCTAGATTGCAAATCGATCTAGCCGAGCAATTTCTCGGATTGACTGAGTTAGGCCTATAACTTCGCATCTGTCCCCCTCAAATAAATCGTACCCCTTCTTCCATGCTGTAGTTAGTTAGCCTACCGCTTTCAGGCACACCTCCTCCCTAAAGTGCAGAGAAACAATACAATCACCACTCTCATCTTCTCTCTCTTCCAAATTCCATCTCTTTAAAAGTCCTAAGGATCACACGCGCGCGCACGCACACACACACACAAAAACAGCATGAATTTCGAGTTGTAATATTAGTTTGAGTTTTTCTGTGCAATCGAGCTCATCCAGTCATGATACGTTATGTCTCCACATGTTAGCCACTAGAAGTAGAAGACTTTGAGAGACACACACACACACACATAAACAACAAAGCAAGTGTCAAGCCTTGCCACATCGAACTATTATAAAGACGTTTGAAAACATATCAAAATCAGTCGTCAAAACCGTGTGTATATCCTCGCATAATTAAAAAATAAAATAAATAAATTCTAACTAATAGGTTGAGTATCTATTATTATCTAACTACCAGCATGTACATCTATAACAATCTAAATTAAAATATAAACACATCTCTAATAAATTTTAATTGAAATATATTTAAATTATATATATATATATATATATATATATATATATATATATATATATATATATATATATATATATAAAGACGTTTGAAAACATGTGAAAATGAGTCGTCTATACCGTGTGTACATCCTTGCATAACTAAAATATAAAATGAATAAAATTCTAACTAATAGCTTAATGTACTAGTATCTAACTACCAGCATGTATATCTATAACAATCTAAATTAAAATATAAACATATCTATAATAAATCTTAATTGAAAGATATTCAAATTATATATATAAAAAATCTAAATTAAAATGTTTTTCAACAATATATGACGCTCTTGAGCGTAGTTAGAGACTAGTTGTTGAAACAATCAGATGCTTGCTATGTTGGATTTTTCTTCTTTTTCGTAGTCAGCCTCTTGAGCGTAGTTAGAGACTGACTAGTTGTTGAAACAATCAGATGCTTGCTATGTTGGATTTTTAAGCTGACGTTCCAATAAAGAATTGACACGTGTCAAATTCTTTAGTCAAAATTACTTTAAATGTCTAAAAACTACTTCAAAAGTGGTTTATATTAGATGAATTTAACACGTGTCAATTCTTTGTTGTGTGTGTTCACCTACCAAAACTAGGGTGTTTGTTTATCCTCCAATACAAGATTGACACGTGTCAAATCTTTTAGTCAAAATCACTTTGATTGTCTACAAAACCATTTCAAAAGTAGTGTATATTAAATGAATTTGATATGTGTCAATTTTTTGTTGGAGGCTGAACAAACATCATGTTTTGGCGGGTGAACAAAAATAGACTCTTGGTATTAATGTGCAAATGACGTGCACTAAGTAAGAAATAAGGACGGTACTGGTCAACACTACATTTATGCAAAAAGATGATAGAGGTGGAGACAAAATCACCACCAACTGATTCTCGGTGTAGACTGCCTAACCATATATATAAATGTCCAAATCCAAAGGCATCCATGCAAGAATTTAAATTCCATGTATTAAAAAGGAGACTTCTCTCATTCTCTGGCAGAGAGAGAGAGAGAGAGACCTACTGTTATTATTAACAAAAAAACATTCATCTCTTATTCCGCCGACATTTTTGTTAGCGGGTAGTCGCTAGTCTGTTTTACTTTTGAAGATATTTGGTCTTATTTCACTACTGTAGGAAATCTCTCCATGTAAGTTTCAGATCAGGTCGAAGACGAAGTCTGTCCGGGTCCAAATCTACTTTATATATATATATATATATATATATATATATATATATATATATATATATATAGAGAGAGAGAGAGGATGAGGGAGGTGAGGTGCCACCCTATGGAGGGTGTCTACTTGTCACCCCCCACATGCTATCATCATGCACCCATGTGCATGATGATAGCATGGGAGAGTGACAAGTAGACACCCCCCGTGAGGTGGCACCCTACCTCCCTTATTCTCTCGGATAAGGGAGGTGAGGTGCCACCCTATGGAGGATGACACCCCCCACATTTACTATATATATAAAATGTGCAAATGACCACTAGTCTAGTGGTTAAGAGAGATGTATGCGGCCCAAATGGTCGGGAGTTCGAACTTCAGTGGAGGCGAGTTCGCCACGAGTAATATATATATAGTAAATGCACACGTATAATAGTATAATAAGAAAAGTATCCAATTACAGTCGAATATCTCTTCTATCTCATGTAGTTAAGGTGGTAGGTATTCTTCTTATTTGATTGAATTTAAATTTTCATGTTGAGTATATATAACAAATTTAATTTTTTTTCACAATTTTTTACATAATTTATTTTTAATAAAAATAAAATGGAACATGATATAATTATGACTTAGACAACACTTTTGAGCCATTTTGAAGCATCATTATATAATAGAAGATATGGGGATCGGGATTCTACCAAGGGCGTACCAAAATTGGAGCCCACCCCCAATATATATTTTTTTTTACTTTTTTATGTATATAATTTTTTTGAAATTTTTTCATGTGAATTAGTCCACGCTTAGAGCATCTCCAACCCTATTGTCTTGTTAAGTGTTGTGAGTCTTAGGTGGCTCCTATGTGGCATGAGCCACAAGACAATGTCTTGTTTATGTGGCAAAATTATATCTCAAAAGACAATGAGAAAGAAAAACTCTCTCCAATGCAAAAGTATTGAGAAGACAATAAAAATATTTTTTCCAACTTCCAAGGCAACTTTTAAGACAACTACTCATCTTCTTTCTTTTTTCTAATATTTTTTATTCATAATTGATGACATGGAAGAGAAGACATTGTGAAGTGCATTGTCTAGATCTAGACAACCAACTTCACATTCTCCTTGCCATGTCATTGCCATGTCAACTTCATGTTTTATTCTACATTTGCATTGGAGAAGAATTTTTGGAATGAAAGTTTGTCATTCCTACGTGGCAACCATTTTTTCTAAACTCACAATAGGGTTGGAGATGCTCTTAGCCCACCACACTCCACTTCACTCACCCAAACTCGATTTTCTGGTTCCGCTTTTGAATTCTCTGCTATTAAGTAATCATTTTGGATCTATCTTATTTGACCGTATAGTTGGTAAGGTCTTGTTTTCTAGGTGTTGGGTTCCATTCTTATTGCACACATTTGAAAGAACTATTTTTGCCAGCCTCACTTACTTTCGTTTTACAAACCCTCACTCTCCGTAGGTCCCCGCCAGGCTATGGCATTGCCATCTAAGTACATACGATAAAATTATGGATATATGCATGTAGGGATCTGTAACCATCAATCCCTATAACATCGAATTCCCATGTGTCAAAACCTATTCTTGTTAAATTTTAGAGATATTTTAACAAATGTCCAGATTCAAAATATAAAAACTAGTATACGCTCCTATTATTTTAAAAAAAAACCAACAAATGCATTCTTTTTTTTTTTAACGAAACATTTAAAAAACTAAGATATATTCTCACCATTTTAACCAAAATTTAGACTGTTTTGCAAAAAAAGAAAGCATTTACTAGTTTTTTTTTTTTAATAGTGGAGGTATCTGCTTCTTTTCATATTTTGAATTGGGATATTTGCTAAAGTATTTCTAAATTGTATATAACATATGCTCAATTGTGTTTTATGTCCACTTTTACAGCATATTGTAACCCTTTTTTTTTTTTTCTTTTTCTTTTTCAATTCAGATGTTTCATGTTGATGAATGAAATAGAACACCAGTTATCAGGGCCGGTCCTATGATTTATGAGACCTATGGCAAAATATAGAATTTGGGCCCTTTTTTCTCACATAAATAATTTTTTTTAGCATTTTTACAAGCAAAATCATCAATTAAGCTATCAAAATCATCAATCTAGCTATCAAATTTTTTTCCAGATTGGAGCACCGACTTTTTTGTTGTTTCCAGAATGGGTCTTTGTTTAATTTTTTTTTTAAAATTTTATGATATACCTAGTCAATTTGAAAATTATTCAAAATTAGGGGGCCGTTGGCGGCCGCCCACCTCGTCCGTTCCTGGGCCGGTTATTGATCTTCTTCTTAATCTGCTTATTGGTACTAAATACTCACAATTAGTGTGTATATTTAAATAACAGGATTAAAATGGTGTTATGAATGGAACCTTATAGTGAGGATAAGTTTGTAGATACAAAAACAAAAAAAAAAAAAAAAAAATCCTTCTATAAGGAGAAAAAAACATGTATATATATATATATATATATATATATATATATATATATATATATATATATATATATATATATGCTTGACAAGTCAAAATCTAGAGTGAGACCCAGCTCCTTCCTCCGACAGAATGAATCACTCCACTAGCTAGTATAGTAGGGATGGGATTATAGATGGGGTCTCTCTCCTCCTCCTTTTTTTGATTGCTCAACAAACCAACTAACCACATTTCCTTGACTTCTCTCCATTGCTTTATAGTGGCATGCATTTATTATTATTGCTACAAACATACATGATTATTAGGTTAAGATCAAACCAGGGTGGATGAGGATGACACTGCAGCTAAGCATGGATGATGATGATGATGATGCATCAGGGACCACTGCCGCGCGCGGCGATTGCAACGTAGGGAGGGCCCTCAATTCGGCAAGCATTAAAACCGGTGCCGGCCGGCCCCAAGATACTGTACATGGAGGAAAGATGTCTTCTTCTTGCTCTTACTATTACTTAGTGTTGAAAACACGGTGTGATCCTAATCGGAGTTGACCCACGATGTGCGATATTGAGTTGGACCTATATGTCTTAAAAAAGAATTCTCATGTAAGACTGAACCAATTCCGATTATCTACATCTCATAATCCTATCGCTTACACGATGTGGGACTAAATTACCAACTCCATTGTCACCATATTTTTTAGCGCTCAACTTGAAACGAGATTCAATCCAACACTTTGTTTATTTTGTCATTTTTTTATTTCAAGAGTTTTATGAGTAGAAGAAAGAGAGAGAGTATCATTCGGTGTCATACCTTGTTAATTAGTACCTCTTCCCCCTTTTTCTTGTAAGATGCTAGTTTATCCGCATATGAATTGATCGAGGCTCATGTCATCTTCATAATCCAATCATTTACAACAGATAAGTATATAATTGAACATGATATGTTTCATATGCGGATAACTCTATCTTACAAGAAAAAGCGATGAGGTACTAGGAGCATTAATAGTAAATGAAGCTCACAGAGGCCCAAATTTATAATTAAAAAATTAAATTATTGTAGCTTAGGTTGGGTTTGTACGAAAATAGTAAAGAAAAAAAATTTAAGACATAAACAAGATGAATGAATATAGATCCATGTGTCAACTTTCTTATTTTTTTAAAAAAATATAAAATATAGAATTTAAAACTTTGGGCTCCAAATTGAGTCTTATTATTCTAGAAAATGAGTTATAATATTTTGAATGTAGAAATTCTAAGACCCAAGCTATTGCTCTTGTGGCAGGGACGGAACTATTATGAAACTCTAATTTGAATCTTACTATTCTACAAAATGGGCTCCTACATTTAAATCTAGAATCTAGAAATTGGGATGAGCCTTACTATTGATCCTCTAACAAGGTATGACATGAATGATACTCTCGATCTTTCTTCTACTCATAAAACTCTTGAAAAAAAAAAAGACAAAAAAAAGTAATAAATAATAGCAAGAAGAAAACATCTTTCCTTCATACAGTATCTGTGCAAGCATATCATGTTCAGTTATAAGACTTATCTGTTGTAAATGATTGAAATATGAAGATGACCTGAGCTTTCAGATCAATTCAGAGATAGGATAAGTAAGAACATAAGTCTCGTGTGGTACACTCAAAACAAGTCAAAAGAGTTTTTTTTTTTTTTTTTTTTTTCTCTCCAAGTTCTGTTAAGGTAGTAGATGTCCGTGGCAATTGAACATTTCATTAAGTTGACTTAAGAGTAAGATCACAAAAGCATAAGGTTTGCATAATATTTATGGTTAAATATTTAAACTCTGCATGTTAAGAAGCTTACTAAAATTAGATGTCATCAACTACCCAAAATTATCCAAAATTTCGGCCTAGTGGTAGCAACAAGGGTCCCGGCACGGAAGGTGCAGGTTCAAATTCTCCCTTGGCATTTGCCAAGCCGGAGAAAAGAACACCTAAAAAAAAAACCATCCAAAATTAAACCGAGATAGCTAACGACGGTATGGATGCATTGTGTAAACTGACAGGCCAAGTCCATACAAAGTTATGATCCATATATTGAGGCAAGGAAAGATTATCACCTTGTACTAGGGGTGAGAATGTTCCGTTTATTCAGTTTCAACCGAATCGAAATAGTCAAAATTGAACAACCCAAACCTCTATAAATCTAAAACAGAACCAAAATTAGTTATAACTAAAACCAAACCGAGAATAGATTCGGTTGGTTCGATTGGACTATTTTTAATATTTAATGGACCGGACCGAAAATTAAAATTGTGGTTAAATTATATTAAAAAATATATAAATTTTATCCATATGATCGTTGTATTTTATAGTTGGATCCAAAGATGGACTTTAAAAAATTATTATTTTTAAAATATACACATTTTTTGTCATAAAATATACATAAACTTGAGTGCATTTAGATAATTGCGCAAGTCATATTCGATTTTTTTTGTTTTGAATCGAAACTAAAATCAAATAAAAAGTAGTATTTTTAAAACCGAAATCGAATCGATTTTTTTCAAATCGAACCGAATGTCTCATTCGTCGGTCCAAAACCGAATAAGTCCATGTACTACCATCCAGAATACTGTTTGGCTGTCTGAGGTCCATCTTACATGTTCAATATATCAGTTCTATCCATAATGTGCGTCAGACACCCTGTTTGTAGCACAAGTTTCTAATTCACTTTCTTCTTAGATGAGAGTGCGACATGGATGCTATCAGGAAAACTTAGCAATCTGCATCATATCTACAACAATCTTGCTGATTTTGTTGCAGGCATTCACATAATAAACTTAATCAACCACAGGACAAAAATAAAGTTCCTGCAACCAGTCCATTTTTGTTGGACGAACTAATACTACAGATGTAATCTATTAATAATTATTACTATTCTTTTTGGTCTTTTTGTTTTCTCAAAGTTTTATGAGTAGGAAGAAAAAACCTTATCGCCTTTGTTGTAAGATGAGTTATCCACAAACGAACCTGGCTCTGGAATATATAACTATATCGAGACTTCATTGACAAGAAATAATACCTAAATGTCCTATCAGCAGTGTACAGCGTGTGGGTCACATTTGATAGCCGGTCCATAAATAAATAGTAGAGAAAATTGTATATATATAGCATCAGATTTCAGTAAAATTGTTCTGAGAGTATTAAAATTATAAAAATTATAACATAAGACACAAAACGTTATTAAACATTTTACTAAAAACGTTCTTTAAAAGGACGTTTATGTAGCACCTAAACTCACCTTGAAAATGTCACAAGGACGTTTTTTTTTAGCATCCATGCACAAAAATGTCATTAAAAGAGTGTTTTAGGCACATTGTTAATTATAACTAAGGAGGGACGAGAGAGTTAAGGTTAGACTGTGCGCGGATTAAATAGATGCTACATAAACGTCCTTTATACCATTTTGTAAAGGACATTTTATGTCTTATGTTATCATTTTTATAACTTCGATTTTTTTCCGAACAATTTCACTTTCACTTGAGTTAGATGCTATATATATGCAATTTTCTGTAAATAATACGAAGATTGTTGGTACAAGTTTAAGATCAGAAATTTACCAACAATGACACTGGCGCTAGAGGATGGACAGCTGGTACCTGTATAAATCATTCACATCCAACTATAGGCTTACGCGTCATGTAGCAAATGATTGAACAATGAAGATCAACATGACATTTGATCCATTCAGAAAGAGGTTGAGTGAGAACATCAACTATACAGATAAACGAATATTTTCTCCAAGTTACTGTCAAGGTAGTAGATCTCAGCAAGAGAACAAAAAAGCTTCTTCAAATTTTCATCAACCATTGAAAACGAGGCAACAAGCAAAGACCCACAACATCAGAGATGTCTCATGAACGTGACATAATCTGAGACGGTACGAGAAGAGAAAGAAGAAAAAGAAAAGGAAAAAAACAAAGGGTAACAAACAAAGATATAGACGCACTTGATTGGTACGACATGAATTTTGACAGGATGAGATCCATACCATCACTTTGTACTACTAGCCAATGATAGCACTATCGGTATGGAATCTTTCGGAATTTTTCCTATGAGTTTCGGATGGGAGTATAAAAAAAATTTGGTACCGAAAAACAAATAATTATTACTAAAATATTAAAACATCTAAAATATTTTATACATTTTAGCGATAATTTTAAGTAGTTGTGTTAATTTTTAGTAATTTTAAAATTGGATGAAATATTACTCGCCCTTGTCTGATTGGTTTACCTGCAATAGGTTGATCGGTATTTTTCGTTCAATCTTTTTTAATCAAATTTACCGAATTACCATATATATATATATATATATATATATATATATATATATATAGAGAGAGAGAGAGAGAGAGAGGCCTCCATTATCGGTAAGTATCTATCGGGACATGTCAAATCGTATTGGTATAGGTCGTATCAGATCGGTGTCAGCCGATACTGCAAACTATGCGAATAGCATCTATAATGCCCTTTGACCGTATGACTGTCTGTATGTTGCATGTTTTGGCTCTCAGTTATATCCTTAATGGAGGGCTCTAGTTAGTAGCTTAAACCACATAAGTTAATTCACTCTCCTAAGGTGAGTTCGTCAATAAGAAGAAGTGACATGGATGATATCAGGAAACCTGCCAATCTGAATGGTAGGTACCTATAAAACATTGCTAATTTCATTACATATTCGCATAAACAAACTCAAGTACAGGACAAAGCAAGTTTATACAACTAACATTTGTTAAATGATACAACATATGCAATCCTAACAAGAAGTTCAAATACCTAGAAAATTGTCCTACTGATATTTGGATGACCAAAGACATTTGCTGATTGTAGAAATCTACAATCAGCAAGTCAGATTGAATGTATGAATTAGTTCTGAAAAATCTGTCCAGCTACTTTGATATAATCTTGCTCAACTATTGTTACTGAATCTTTAAATCCCCTTTATTGCTATTTCTGGATTCTGAAGAACTGCTTATTGCCTTCTTCGGAACTTATAAAGTTCAGACCAAAGTTACTTCAAAACTTTTAACAGTTTTCTTGAACAGGTTAAACCCCTATATTCAAGACAAGAAGGTCTACAACTAACTAAGAAACAATATCAACCAGTTTTAGCAACAAATACATACTACCAAAAGGCAATGTTAGTACAATACAAGTGCAATTAGAAAACTTGCAAACAAACAGCTCATGTTAGACATGGTAGTAAGAGTTGGTTCTTATCAAGCATGGACATTTTCAAATTGTAACCAAGTAGGTTCAGCAAAGCACACCACTCTTGCGCCTCCATTTCATATCAAGCAAGGCTTGCTAACTGCAGAATAATTATGGAAAATATTGTGAAGGGAGATGGATTTGGGTGAGGGAAACTATATCCTCATACTCTTATGCCTCCATTAATGTCAATGGTATAGACGCATAAACCACCTATATAGCTGGATTTATGCAAAATTCTCAAGTATTCAAACAGGTAGACATCGCTATACGTCTTAATTCCTCATCGACATATCTTTTGGTAATAAGGTTCCATCAGGTATTCCTAATAACCAATTTTCAACACTCAGCGTCCTCCTTTCCTCAGAATTTTATTACCGAAAGGGCTTACAGTCCAACATTATTAGGTTCTTAGATCCAGAACCAATATGTGGTCTCAGTGATCCCCTTCATGGGCTATTAAGGTTGAAGGTCCCTTCTGGGTAAGAGACAAGCTTGTCAGACTACAAAAGCCTATGAACCACTTATATATCACAAAACCTTTAAAAACTGAGTTCTAGGTAGATCATGATATATTGTTATCAACAGTTCCATATTGGTCAGAAAAAGCAATTTAATTGGACTCTTAACGGATAGGAGCTGTTCGTATTTCCAACAATCCTAACCCCCTAATATTTACATAAAATGTAACCTTGCCAGAGTCGCAAAGAGAGGGAACACCTTAGGATGGCAATTGAGGAAGGGTGTGATCACATGTACAAATTTGCATTGTGTGCATGAGACTGCAGATGTCTTTGTTGTTGCTGACACACAATGTTCTTTCAAGTTTTCATCTATGCTTGTGCTGGCAGGGATGGGATAGGGATTCAATGACAATTTTCGTGTCTGCAGATATCTGTAGTGGTTGGTATCACACGCATGTGTAATTTTAATTACGTTTTGAGAATCCCAATTTCCGTGTCTGCTACAGAGATCTGTAGTGGTTAGTATTAGGTTGTGATCGCCCATTAATGATACAATACAGTTGATACATATAGGTGTGGATTGATAATGAGAACCTTGTTATATATTCAAAAGTGCATCAGGAACAAGAGACAATGAACCCTAATTAATCCAAATATGCTGAAAATGCTGAAAAGAAGATTCATAGTTCACGAGAAAACCTCCTACATGTTGTATTATATGGAAATAGTGAAATACCATATGTAGCTATAATGCATGAAAATGATGGATTCATCTATGAACTTAATAGTTTTCGAATTGAATTCATTCATAAATTCAGTCCCAGAATTAACATGGAAATTTGGTGGCATAATACAACTGACATATTAGATTAAGGCTAAATCAGTATCAACCGTTATACATGTTTACGATATTCTTTCAATTAATCCTTCATTTAAGAAAATAATTTCAAGCCAAAAAAATGGTTCAAGTCTTCATTAATTGCTTAACCCTTTGTTACCGCAAACATCAAATAAGAAACATATGCATATCACTTATTCCGCAAACATCTCCTCCATCCCAATGCCAATGGAAATCATGTGTATTTACTAATTACTATATATATACAAAATTTAAATTCTCGAGGACTATAAATAAAATTTAAAATTTCACGGGGAGCAGCTGTGGCCCCTCGGGACCAGCTAGCTACGCCCCTGATGGAGGATGTGTCATTAGCAATGTAATACAGTAATACCTTGCAAACTGTATCATTTTATAGATAACAGTAATTTAAATAGCAATTTCAAAAAATGTTGTAATTTATATATTGATAACTCATTGAGGCTATTTATAGTTTAGTCTTTAATTTCGCTGTATTCTTTTGGTGCTACAGAATATGGATCCACGGGAGTCTCAAAGAAAGGGTGACATATACAGCTATGGTACAGGAAAAAGGCCTTCTGATTCTATGTTTGGCGGAGAATCAAGTTTGAGGCAAACGGTTAGCAAAAGCATATCCTGTTGTAGTGTTGGAGAATGCGGATTGTGATCTACTAAGAGAAGACTAAACTTCCGAATTGCAACCTGAGTCTCTTCCTGTTGGTCATCAATGTTTGTAATCTATCATAGAATTTGGGGGGTTGTGATCCAGCTACTTGCAAAGAAAGAATTGCAATTAATGAATTTGTTCCCGCAATATGAAAGATAAAGAAGGAATACTTAATCGGCTTTAGGCCACATTTGGTTCGCGGAATCAGGGCCTTGTAAAAGAAAAAGTGATTCATTTTCTTTGTTTTGATGTCAAAGGAGCATGAAAGTAAAACGATTCCCAAAGGAAAGAGAAATAGGAGGGAAACGGTTCCCCAACCCACCCAAAGGACTCACTTTCTCATCCCAAGGATTCACTTCCCCTCCCAATTTCCATGACTTTTCCAAACACCGAAAAGAAAAAAATGATGGGAATTGTAATTTTCCAAAGGAAAAGAAAGAACAAAGAATTGATTTCATTTCCTTTCCTTTCAGCGAACCAAACGAGGCCTTAGAGAACTTGCCTAATGCTTGATGCAATAATTCTAGTTCTTTAGTTATGTATTATATTTGTATCCAATTTCAAAATATTTGTCATGGCTTTTCTTTTCTTCTCTTCTTTAAAGTGATTATGTTCTATTATTGAGTTATAATTTTAAGTGTTTCATATGGTAAAGTGTTGCACATACTAGTTCTATGCATCCTCCTTTAATCCCTTGAGCTGATGTTTCCTACTACTTGTACATGCTTACCATGTACAACTCAAGGGAGAGTTGTAAATAAAGGATCAAAATAACTCTGCTAGCAATCTCCATCTATTTACTAGTTCTATTCATATAGTAAAGTGTCGCACATACTAGTTCTATGTATTTTTGCTACTGCAGTAGTCTTGATTTATCCGTCTACTGCAGCTACTACTCTCTTTAGACATGTCAACATATGCTAACTGATTTAGTAAATATCTCTGATCGTCAACTCCGTTGATCTCTGTTCTGCAGTTTTTATTTGCTACTTCTTCCGAACAGCAATCCTGCACAGACGAACCAAACCACTTCTGAGACTTATATTCTTGTTCCTACTCCTGGAGACCTTGTGTTCTTACGTTAACATTGGTGTTTCTACAATGACGAAAAGCTGAGAGTATTGGACAGCGATTATATGTAGTCTCCAGTCCCCTTTAGTTCCACATCTAATAGTGTACTGTGAGAAAGAAAAAAAAACTAAACCTATATGTATGTAACTAAACCTCCCCAATAAGATGCTCCAAATAATTTAGTCTTTGTATTAACATTTAACAATAAGATGCTTCTAATAATTGTCTATGTACTATAAGTCGACTTCGGCGACACAAAGTGTTGTCAGTGGTACAACTCAAGCTTTTGTGTGTTCATTTATCATAAACGGTATTGATGCTCATTTTCTAGCTAGAAATATCGTATCTAGAGAAAGCTAACATACAAAAGGAGACTGAAAATGATAGATTAAGGGAGTACATCAGAGTTAGACCCTAGTGTTTGTCTGACCATCCTAAGCTAGCAAAGAGTAGGATAAATCCAGAATGTCTAGACTATATACAAAGAAATTCAATATAGTATGGATTAAATTGCAAATAACTAGCAAAACAAAAAAGACTTACATTAGCATCAATTGAAAGGCACATTATACTTGCAACTGTGATTGCAAGAAAAAGTTTATTAATGCTTCAGAGGCTTATGACACCTGCAAATTATAGCAAACCAAAGAGCATTATTACAGAATAGTGCTTGGCATCTAGAATTTCATTCCTCTTCATCGTAAATAGTATCCCATCTACTTTTTAATTTAAATAATTGAAACTTACTTGGTTCCAGTATGCACGTACAATAATCCTTGTTCTTTGACCACTAGCTCTAGTCAGGGAAGGCTTTCAGTGGCCCAGCCCAGGCTTGTGTCATTCTCAGTCTTGAGTTTACATGATTATCTTCAACGTAACAGCAGAAAAGAGAACCATCACATGCCGCTAATTACGGACTGTTGTTTTACTGCTGGAGACATAATTAAATGGTGTAAAGATGCAAAGGTGTATATCTGAACAATTCTGTGTTCCAAGCAAAACAATGAATGAAACATGTAATAAACAAAATCATGGCAATTGCTCAGAGCGCTCACTTCCAGACAAGATTTGAAAAAGAAAAACAAAAAATTGTCTACTTTATTCCACAAAAAGATCTATTCATTCTCCAAAATTTATAATAAAGTACTAATGTGACAAAATGGAGTAAAATGCACACTACTTGTGCAACTTTCTGACAGACTCAACTGTCCGTAACTGTCAGATTCCTTACATGATCAATTCCTTGGCACATGTTCTACATATAATACTTCCCATTAATATTCCATTAACATTTTCTCAGAGAGATCTCATTTGCTTTATGCTATAGGAATCGAGTCTTCTTCCTCCTCTGGTAGACCTGAGAATTTATAGGCATGAAAAAAAATTAGAAGTAGAGAAGGTTCAGATAATAAATCACAAAGAAGGATAAGAATAATCAAGCACGGATTCATATGTATGGCTTTCCCAATGTTCGTTGGGCCTATGGGGTTTGTGTGTGATGGGGTGGGGGTAGGGGGTCGGGTTGTAGGTGAGTTGGGGTGTTACAACGCATTTTGAAGATGTGAACTACATGGTTTTCCATTCAACTCCTTGAAGCTATATGGTCTTTTCCTGTAAGGAAAGAAAGCTATAGACTTAGTTAACTCTGCTTATAGCCCTTCTTCTAGAAAAACAAAAAACAATTAACAGATAACTACTTTCAACTTCTACCAAAGTTACATGTTATCACCCTACAGAGAGACATTTGCAATGAATACCTTAAACTTCAATGTTATACTTATACCTTGAGTCATAAATATCCTATTCTTAAGGGTTAAACTATCTTCCTACCTCTCAATCCCTATACTTGTATGAAAAAGAAGCCTGTGATTGCGGTGGTGTTGGCAGGAATAAGCGGATAGAGGGAAGTGATTGTATTAGGTGGTTGTAATAACAGTGACGGTGCTGAAATTGAAAGATACATGGATAATTGTGAAGGCAATATGGGAGAGGATGAGGCCAAGTAGGTGATTATAGACTTGGTGGCAATGGATACTAGGTAACAGTTGGAGGCGATGGTGATGAGACCAGACAGAAGGTGCAGGGTAAGAGTAAGAGATAGACAACAGTGTGGCAGGAGGAGGGGGCATGATGGTGGATGTCTTGAAGGCGGGTACCACAAGGAGGTAGTGATGGAGAAGGTCGGAAGGCAGTGACTAGGTCTGAAATCAAGCTGAGCCGAACAGAGTCATGCCAAGCTCTGTTCATTTAAGGCTGGAACTTATCAAGTCGAGCTCAAGTTTGGGTTCAAAAACTATATTCAAAATTTCAAACTTGATCTCAACTCGAGCTTGACACCTTCGGCAAGTATGAATAACGACAATTTTGATGGCCAGGAAGAAACACTAGGGGAGGCAATGGGGGCTGCTTCAGCAATGGGGAGTCGTCCGATAACAATGAGAGGGTGATTTCTTCATTTCTGTACCAGTCGTTCATGTAACACCAACAACAGAAAAACAACAAATGAGAAGAAATGTTCTCTTTCTTTCTGAAGGGTCTCCTCTCTCTCCTCCAAAAGATCTGATTAATGGTTGCATGTCCGCAGGTGAATGGAATAACATATGCTTACCCCAGGTTAGAGTTACAGCCATCAAGAAAAATGGGAAAGAGAGATTAGAGGTAGAGAATGAAGGATAATATAAATTGGGGGGAACATGGGCCTTGAATTTAGGGAATAGTTTCAGGCAAACATCGGCCTAGCTGTTTGATTCTTTAGATCGTTTTAAACAAGATTTTACTCGAACCGGAACAAGTCGAGTGACCGAGTCTTAGTTGAGACAAAAGAGTCAAGCCGAATCAAGTACTTGCCAAACCTTGCAAGCCAAGCTTATTCGTGAACTCAAGGGCTGAGCTAGCCATGTTCAATCTCGCCTCATCAAGCCGGCCGAGCTCAAATTTGTGTTCAAGGTCGGGTCCACAATGAATCTTAGTCAAGCCGAGCAGAGCCAATCTCACAAGCTGCTCTGTTCATTTGCAACCTAGCAGTGGTTGGAGGAAGACTTCATTATCAGTTTAATAGTCGTGGTGGACAGGGTTCAAATGAAACTTAGACGAGATTAAGAAAAATTGCAAAATTGGGGATGGCATGAAGCAGAAATACAGATAAGGCTTTTATCCTAATGGCTAGCTAACCAACAGAAAAAGACGACCTGAATTCGTACTGAAGTCAATTTGACATTGCTAACCCATTTCGGTCTGACCAAGTGCTTACCCAACCAAAGTTTACACCAAGGGAGAATTGTAGCTGTTAAATTAATTTGGTTCCATCATCTATCTTGACAAAGGAAAAAAGAGAAGCGAATCCTATTATCCAGGTTTCATGGACATGGACACGTATTTGGATACAGACACGATACATATTTGGAATACTGCATGTTAGAAACTTTTGGCATATGGAAGCGGCTTGGATACGGTTATATCTATATACATGGTAACATATTTATACACATATTCTATAAATTAGGTCTTAATCACATTGATGTTTAAGCATGTTACGGTTATATTTATACACATGGTAACATATTTATACACATATTTCTATAAATTAGGTCTTAATCACATTGGTGTTTAAACATGTTATGGTTATATCTATACACATGGTAATACATTTAATCGCATATTCTATAAATTAGGTCTTAATCACATTGATGTTTAAGCATGTTACGGTTATATCTATACATGGTAACATATTTATACACTATATAAATTAGGTCTTAATCACATTGATGTTTAAGCATGTTTTGGAGAGTAACTAGGTTACAAAAAGTTCTACAAAGGGTTCTTTAAAGTACGTTGCTACATTGCCCACAGCACTGGCCCGCAGTTTTGGCCCGCCTGCCACGTGTCAGCCTTCCATTGGAGGAATTCTGGTGGCGGGCCCGAGCTAGCAGGAAAAGGAGAGTCTGCTGCCATGTGGCAGGGCGGTCACGCCCGCGGGCAAAATATCATTTCCGTTCTTTAAATGTTACCTTCTCATATCTCAATTATATCTGGCACAATCGTAAACAGAGGAGGTAGCCCGAACCAAAATTAAAAAATATATATTGATTTTTTTTGGAAATATTTTCTTTCTTATGTTTTATTCTCTTGTTTGGATTTGAAGTATACAATAATTTAGGTGATAAATAAATTCTCAAAAAAATGGTACTTTAGGCGGTGCGAAGCTAGTGTCCTCGTGTCGCTCAAGCTATACCTAGCCAAAAATAATCTTTAACTAATTTTGGTCCTTTCTGGAGCCTAGACATGGGCGGGCCATATCTAACAGGAGCATCAAGGAAGTATCTTGTCCAATACGAGTTGGATACAGACGCGGACACGAAAACGGTCCTCCCGAGGAGTATATCCGTGCAACGTACGTAGCCTAGACTAGAGAGTACAATAGTACGTCGAAATGTAGAAAGGATCCAAGTGGATGGAGCAAAGTAGTATACAGTACCATCGGGGAGGGGGAGATGGGTGGGGGGGTCGTCCTCGCCGTAGATTCTGCGGAGGGTGGCCGCGGGGAGGGAGGGGCGGTCGTCGGAGTCGGCGAGGGAGAAGAGGTGCTGCCTCCAGTCCCACATGGCGGAGGACATGGCCTTGTTGTGGGTCCTGAGGGCGGACTTCTCCGCCTCCAGGGCCTCGATCTCCCGCTGCTGCGCCGAGGACCGGACGCCTAGGACGACGAGGACTCCGGCCAGGAACACGTTGGTGACCTTCTCCCTGTTCCCGAACAATCCCATCACTCTCCTCTTCACCGCCTCCATTCTTAACCCCTTTTTCTTTCCTCTGCTCTTCTTTCTCTTGACGGCTCTGCTTAGATTTGGGAACAAGCACATTTTCATTTCTTATATATCCATATACTATTTTTCCTTCTTCTTTTCCTTTCTTTTCTTTTTCATGTTTTTATTGTATTTTTTGTTGGATTTTTTCTAAGGGCACCACCAATTTTACTTGGGGGCAGCCCCAAAATATTTGCAAATATTACAAGTTTGTCATCAGTTTTTTTTATTTGGGGCAGCCCAACATTAGGTATAAAAGATAACTTTTTTAATTTTTCTCTCTCTCTCCCTCTGCTCTTTTCCTCTCTCCCTCAACTCTTTTCTTCTCTCCCTATACTTTTTTCTTCTCTCCCAACATTTCTAGGTCATAGAATTAAACCCTAGTCCAATTTTTTTCCCAATTTTTTCTTCCTTTCTTTCCGAGAATTATCTCCAAAAAAATTCTCCTATCTCAATCATGTTTGGCACAAAATTTTCCCCAAATTTGTCTAAGATTAGCTACCAAAAAAAGTTTCCACTCATACTCAAAATCAGAAAACATAAACATAAATATTAGGTTTAGAATCACTTTAGGGTTCATGAATAAATTTTTCGAACATGATCTCGCATATTTCTTGAAACCCTAACCCTAGAATACGACAAATCGTTGTGGCCGTTCGGCTGCTACAGTCGTGACTTACAATATTAGGATTGCCAGGGTTGTGGCAGTCCTAATATAAAGTAGTACTGCCAGACTTTCTGCAGTCCAACATTAAGTTAGGACTGGCAGGTCCCTGGCAGTCCTTACTTAATAAAGGACTGCCAGGGTGTTGGCAGTATTGTATAAAACTCTCTGTGAAAAGAGTTTCATACCCAAACTCTCTTCACAGAGAGTTTCATACAGAGTTTGGGTCAGGATTGCCAGGCCCCTGGCAGTCCTACTTGTAAGTCTCTGTGATGAGAGTTTTGAAACTCTCTATCATAGAGAGTTTCAATTATGACTACCACCCCCTTGGCAGTCCTACACAAAAGGAGGACTGTCAGGGTGCTGGCAGTCCTAATTGAAACTTGCTGTTACTTCTAGTTTCAATTAGGACTGCCAGCACCCTGGCAGTCCTAATTGAATGTAAGACTGACAGGGGGTGGCAGTCCTATTTGTAAGTCTCTGTGATGAGATTCAATTTGAAACTCTCATCACAGAGTTGTATAAATGGCTATTCTCCTGTGTTTTAACATTTGAATGGCCATTCTCCGTGTAATTTAGCACGGAAAATGGCCATTCTCCGTGTAATTAGCACGGAGAATGGCATAATGTCATTCTCCGTACTAAATTACACGGAGAATGGTCATTCTCCTACGTTTTAACACTGGAAATGGCCATTCTCCGTGTAAATTAACACGGAGAATGGTCATTCTCGTATTATTTAACACGGAGAATGGCCATTCTCCTGCGTTTTAACACTGGAATGACCATTCTCCGTGCTAAATTACACGGAGAATGGCCATTCTCCGTGTAAATTAAGACGGAGAATGGCCATTCTATGTGTAATTTAGCACGGAGAATGGGCATTCTCCGTGTAAATTAAGACGAAGAATGTAAAACCCCTAAATTTCTACTATATTTTTAGTACTGATTTTTTTGTATTTATATGTCGCATAGTCGTATTGTACGTCGCGCCGGAATTTGCATTTTTCGTATTTACTCGTCGAGTGCGAATATGTGCGAGGTACATATTTTTAGAAAAATAATTTTTTATTTTATCATCGGTGATGGTATCAAAATAATATATATAATAATTATTTTTATTTTACTTAAAGTTGTGAAAAGTATCTATCATTTTTATTTATTTATAAAATGCTATCTTATTTAGAAAATTAGATTATGTGAATATTCTACTCGTGTAAAGCGCATGAAAATTATTTCATGTATATTTTCAAAAAAAAAATTATTATTTATAATAATTTATTTAGCAAGAAGGTATTTTAAATATTTAAATATTTATGTTTATTTTCGAAATTATTTTTACCTAAATTTATTTAAAAGGTATTTTGAAGATATTTCCTACTAATATTTAAAATATATATTGGAATTTTTGAAATTAATTATTATATAAAAAGATATTTTGGATTTATTTATGATAAATTAAATTGTGATTAGATTTATTGTTTTAAATTAAATAGTTAATTTAAATGTGTGATTTATCTATATTTAAATTGGATTTGGATTTAGATATGAATGTATTGGGTTAAATTTAATAGTAAAATTATCTATTTGGGTTTAAATAAATCCTAGTCTCTATCTACCAAGGATTCCTCAACCCTATATATAGGGGAGCCTCCACATTAGCTTTCCTCCACAATTATTCCACAGATTGCTCCACCACAAATATGCGTGCCTCGTGTCGGTGTTCCATCCATCCTCGTGTCAGCCGTAACGACCTCGGGTCCGACCCCGGGTGTCTTTCCAATATGATAATTGTACATGTACATCGCATCATCTCCTCCGTGTCGACAATTTCGACACGACAAACATCCAATCCAAACCCTAGCCCTAGTCTAGTCACCACTGCTCCCCGCCTCTCATCGACCTCGGCCTCGCCCCTGCTACCAGTGTCACAAGCAACACCACCCCATGTTCCTGGCTAAATACCCACACCACCGGGCCGCCATCCGCCACCCGCCTCCTGCATACCCAACCAGAGACGACCACCATCTCCACGCCATCGTCACCGCTGGACCCCGAACCCCGGACCCCAGAATTGGTAAACACCACCCGCAGCCACTGAACACCATCACAACAAACTCCGGCCAAACCCAGCCAACCCGACTCCCATCATCACCAACACCACCACACGCCCGCCACAGTCACAACAAAATGCCACCACCGCCACCAAGAAAGGAAGAGGAAACCCTCACCTACGCCGGTCGCCGCTCCCATCCCAACCACTACGACCACCAGAAAATCACCACCGTCACTGTCGTCGCGGCCATCCTGGCCCAACACCATCATCATCACTGTCACCGCCGTAGCTACCGCGGTACGCCCCAACTAAGCACTGAGAGAACCAAGAGTGAGAGAGGGAATGAGGGCTCACTGTCGGCCGGGAATCTGAGCACCGCCCTGAGCTCCTCCCGTGCTGCCGTGGCCGGAACCATCCTTTCCGCCGCGTCTCTTCCCTGAAACCGCCTGCGCCATCGGCTCTACTAGTCGAGCCCCACCGTCGAGACTTCTCCCGGAGCCGCCTCACCCGTTCCCGCCTCCGCCGCCGCGCCTGCTGCACCGAACCCCACTTCCTACGACTTCCCCCGCCAGCTGGCCGACAATCCCGATCCCTCTTCCTTTTTCCCTTTCCTTCCGCTGAACCCTTTCCGCCGCGCCCGCCGGTCGCGCGACACGGAGATCCCGGCCTCACGCCTCCGCCGAGCCGGCACCGCACAGCCCGGTAGCTCCCCCGACCATTCGCCTCCCGCTCCCCTCTTCTCCTTCCTCTCGATCTCACTCTATCTCTCTCTCTCTTTCTACAAATATCTTTTGTTTTATTACTCTGGGAGAGCAACAATATGCATATTATATATATGATTATTAATAAGTATTGGGATTATTATTTAGTTTATTCTTTTTCTTCTTTGTTTGTTCTTTTTTGTGAGTGTTGTTTTGTTCCCTTATTTAGTTTCTTTTATTTTTGTTATTATTATTAATTATTATATCTACATTTTATTATTTTCTATAAAAGTCAAGTAGCAACAGACTCACTATTGTTAGAAAATAAGTTAGTATATATTACTCTTTGAAAATTAGTATGTGTACTATTCATGTTTATATGATAAATGTATAAATCTTGATTATTTATCTAAAAGTATATTATAATATTTTAGGATACTATAGATATGGCCTGGACGTAAATAAATATTATTATTGTGGTATCTTTCAATCATATATATATATATATATATATATATATATATATATATATATATATATATATATATATATATATATATATATATATTCTAAATTATAAATAAATTTTCTAGTACTATAAAGTATTTTAGGAAATGAAAAAAAAAATTTCTCTATTTTTGCAAAACCTAGAGTTTTAGTCTAATACCGATTTTTATTTTTCAACTATTTATCTAAAAAACATATTCTTACAATAAAATCTATTTTTCAAGTAATACAACTATTTCCTAAAAATATAGTATAAGTGTCTACTCACCGCAAATTTTCTTTTGTGTCATCACTAATTGTGACAGTTTCCATAATCCTATTTTTCTGCGACTTCGGATCCTACACCTCGAACATGGCTATTGAATAATCGTGACTTTTCAGAACTTCGCAGCACACCAGGCATCCTACCAGGCAAGTATACCTTGTGTCACGCTCCAGAACCAGAATACTGGACAGCGGGGACAGACATAGCCAGCTACGTATATTGAAGTGCAACCCACCTCGCTATACGGTCATGGCTGTCTAGATACATGAGGGTTTAACTACAAGCTGTCACGCCCCGATTCCGCAGAGTCCTTTCGTCCTCGCTTCGGACCTTTTGGGATCGTTCGTCCTCGCTAAGACGTGATGCCGTGCAAGCCTAAGTTACGCTTGCACAAGGCCAAGACCTGAAGCAAGACAAGATAGACAAGGTTGACAATACGCAGGGGAACGTATCGCAGATAATTGAAGCAGCAGCGAACATATTTCAGAATTCATGCATTGAACACAATGGTAACGAGAAATAATTCTCTTTATTGATTTCATTTGAACAGATTACAAGCTCTCATTTCTCTCTGATACAATGTTACATTCTCTCAGAACTTTACAGATTACAATGATCCCGTTCCCATACATTACATCCCTTTATATACAAAACCAACTCTTGCAACAGATGTCATCTCTTGGCATCTCTTCTGATTTCTGGCTCCTGAGGATGAGGCTCGGGCTATCGCTTCGGACTATCCTTTTCGATGCATAGTGCACCTGCATGCAGACTGATGGTTGGTCAGTATATCAGCATACTGGTGAATTGTGGATAAAGAGCTACATTTGTCTGAAACGATCACTGTTCAATTAGTGAGAAAACGTTTCTTGTGATGTGATCTTGCTAGTTTTACCTAGATTAATTCCATGCATATAGAGTCAGTTTACATTCTTTTGAAAACATCTTTGAAAAGCCACATTTCATTTCATTTCATCCCAAGCATACGAGGGACTAATCAATTCAAGCACGATGAGTATTCATTTGTGCAGTGCGCAGCGTGTTTCATAAGCATAACATTTTTTTTGTTCGAGCAACTGTTAGGGTCAATGACAAGCATGATACATTATCTTTTCTTTAGTGGAACATAGCATTTCATGGCATAGATAAATCTCTGCAAGCAATTCATGTCAAGACTTAAGCAGTACATATATATCACTTTTAAGTGATTCTTACCATAGCCGACCGTCCATCCCTGCACAAAACAAGGATTAGCATAAACATGATAAAACCAACATTTTTTATATGATCCAAACTCTTTAGGCACATTTGATCTTTTAGCAATTATTCATTTAAGTCCGTCAGATAACAGAGTCGAGCTTCCAGATAATAGAGCCGAAGCCCCCAGATAACAGATAACAGAGCCGAAGCCCCCAGATAACATACTGGCACCCATTTTCACATGGGGCCCTCTGCGTTAGACATACCGACACCCATTTTCACATGGATGCCCTCTGCGTTAGACATAAAAGACAGGCATCATAGCGTTTCTTATTAGCATGCAAATTATTCTTTCTTTAGCATACAGGTTCTCTCTTTCCTTTTTCTTAGCATGGCAATATGATAAATCTCTTACAAGCATACATACTGGTTACCGTCTTGTTATTAGCATGACAAGGTTCTTTTTATCAAGGCAACATTCATTTCTTAGCAAGGCAACATGTGAATTCTCTTAAAGCATACTCAATGATTTACCATCTTGTTATTAACAAAAGCATTCAATCAAAAACTCAAATTCTTAAGGCGTAAGCGAATCAGCAAATGAGACTTCATCCACTTACCCAGATTAATCGTCTTCTGTTGCAGAGCCAGCAATCCAATCTTTCTGTCTATCTAGTGCCTTCGCAGAGCGGGAAACTACACAAGCCAACAGTCTCCTAAGGTCATGAACAAGCCTAGTGTCTCAATCACAAGCAAGTAAATAAATGTTACAAGATATAAGATCACTAAATATACAATAGTAAGGCGTCCCAAATATTACATATTTAGATGATCATGAAGCTAGTCGTTACAAAATGTCAGGACTAGCAAGAGTTTTGGTCATACATGATCAACCCTAGGATTTGCCAATCATGCTACAGCCCATAGGCAGACAGTAAGTAAGGTACAATCGAGCTAAACATGTGCTCGTCGGCTAAACGTCGTCTCAAAAGAATATTTTTACAATAAAGTGGGAGAGCCAAAAATAACCCACTCGTTGCCCTGGTTACGCCTGGTGGTCACCATCGGGCTGGAAAGTCGGTAGATCCTCTGAAGCTGCTCCGGTATCTGGCCATATAAAACCAGCTGGATCAGATCCCAGAAAGTGCAAGTGCCACAAAGGAAGCTTCACTTAGGAACTAAAACCAGCAATTAGCACAGAATATAAATAAGTAGTAAGAACTGGAAATATATAGAAATCAGGATGATATACGACGATACAACCATAGAACTATTCAGATAACCAGGTTACAATCCGTAAACCAAACAAAGACCGGGGTTGTAACCCTTCATCTGAACGGAACTTGGTTTTCCACCATTTATCGGCAAGATAACATAAGAAATCAGGTCATGTAACAATCTTGTACAGGATCAAGACAAGACTAGACTGGTTATGCCTCATCCAACAATCACGGCCAAGCAATAAGTACGGCTTGATACTTTAACTAACTAGGGTTATCACAGGCCTAGTTACTAGCAAGATGCACTATAACAGATATGGGATATAATAGCGTGCTCGGAACGCTGTAGAATGTCTATTATAGCATATTGCGTCCGCTATAAATGCCCCCGCTATAATAACCCCATGTACAAGAACGCTATAAAAGTATAGCGTTCCAAAATGCTGTTGATGGTTTATAGCGTTTAGGGCCGCTATAGAGCATGTATAGCATTTCGAAACGCTGTAAATGGGTTATAGCATTTGAGAACGCTATAGAGCTTTAATAGCATACATGAACGCTATTCATCAGTTGTAGCGTTCATGAACGCTATAGACATTTTATAGCACTAGAAAACGCTGTATAGGTTTTATAGCGTTTTAGAACGCTATAGCTTATTAATAACATTTGTTTACGCTATAAATATGTTATGGCATTCCTGAACGCTGTTGAGTAATAATAGCGTTTCGTTATATATATGCTATATATCTGCATTTCTTTCCTGCTATTATATTTGCAACAATAGCATGTCAGAATGCTATTGCAGAGTGAAAATTTTGTATTCGAAAATTTGCAGAATACAGCCCACAGTTACACAAAATGCAGGTATTCAAATGTTTAAATGCGAATCAATCACAGAATCAAGTAGTACCAAACATATGTAGAACAACGAAGTAGTACCAAACATTCAAAATCCTTAATTTCTCCATGTAGAACAACAAAGTAGTACCAAACATTCAAAATCCTTAATTTCTCCAACAGAACAATGAAGTAGTACCAAACATATGTCCAAATATTAAACATTAATAGTGTATCAGCTACATATATCCCAAAGAGTAATGCTATATGTACCTCCAAAATGTACCTCTTTCATGTCCCTCCGCCACATGGCACCGTCTTATTGACCCAAACAAATAGGAGAGGAGTTGGAGGGAAGACATGAGCCAATGGAAGAGGGCCACGTGACGGAGGTACATGAAGGAGGTACATTTTCGAGGTACATAAAACATTTTCCTATCCCAAAATATTGACTATCTAACATTTAGCTCCCTTCGAGCCTATCCACAACCAAAATCCCTCAGAAAGCATCCTCTTCCTTCATCCAACCTACACAAATATAGGGGAAAAATATTAGTGTTCCTTGTTAATAAATAAGCAGTTGAATTTATGAGTTAGCTACCAAAAAAAACTTGAAATAAAAAACCTCGATCAAACTTTAACATTGTATTGGTCACATATTTTCAAACTTTTTTTCCAGATTAGATTCAGACACAAGATAAAGACACTAGTGAAGTAAATGTGGCAAATAAAGAAATTGACATTATACCCATATATCAACTTGGAAGTGGGGACATCTGTAGTTGACTAAGAAAAGTGATATCATACATCAAAACTGAATATGGTATCATTTTATTCCAAATCATGCGGCTCAGTGTGACCCGCGAGATGTCAGTGTCATGGGCGACCAACCAAGGGGCAACCAAAATTAGTTCCGACTATGACAAATCGACCTCAACTAGGACAACCCAAACTGATAACGCGTCACAATAAACAGAAATGGATCCTTCGAGATGGCAACAAATACTTGAAAATATCTTAAGCACAGAGTCCTCTACAGGAGTACTTTCTTCCTCCTTAAGGTTCAATTCTAAAGGTTAAACATCACACTCAATATAAACTTCCCTTCAATTTCTGGTCCCCAAGGGTGAATATGATACAAATACCGTGACATGCAATCTAATGGCAACCTCTGCACTTTTAATTTGGCTAGATATTTATCACACAGATTGATACCCACACCAAACTCATCAGTAATAGAATGTACATCAATGGGGCTTTGTCATACTTAATCAACCAAAATGCAGCATTCCAAAATAAAATGAGAGTACACTCACGAAACAAAACATGTAAATAAACCACAAAACTAAATAAGATGGAAAATGGTGTAGTGTCCCTCTCCTAGCAGAGGCATTGTGTGGGGTTGCGACTTGAATAGCCGTTTGGAATCAGATGATTGTAGGAGGATCATGTCGATATCGATTGATCGAGACAGTGAATTGGGACCATGTTTCTCAAACTTTTTTACTATTCGTTTTCATTGAATATTTTTTACTGTTGCTTTTGTTGGATGTCTATTCGTCGATATTTTTGGATGGATGGTTTTCATTATTTGCCTAGATCGATTTTCGCATGTATATCGAATTCTGAGAGAAAGAGAGAGAAAGAATATTGAACCTCCGGTACTGCAAATGCTGGTGAACGCATAGAAGAGTCTTGATCAATGCGTATGGGAAAAAAACTCCACAATTCTCCAATAGCGAATGGCTCTGATCCTTTTCTCATTTATCTCCATGCCATAACAAAAAAAAATCTCCTTTTTTTATGTCCTCCGATGAATGATACATTAACAAGAGAACCTAGATAAAAGAAAGTAACAATATTGTTTTTAGTTTGTTATATAAAACTATGGAATGTTATAACAAACAAATAAAATTGTAGAAAGAAAATTAGGACAATTGGGTCACTAGTTGTGTTAACCCCGGATTGGAATGTATAAAATTACGAACAATGGCTCAAGAACCATTGGGTCACTAGTTGTGTTTATTTCAAGTTGCTATTATCATGCATTATATATTTTATAGCTAAATTGTATATACATACATAGTCATGTACTATTTGTGCATAAAATTTTGTTCCCTCGAACTAGAAGTGCATCCTTATTTCAGCACACAACTAAGTCTTGGCATAGACACCAGGAAAGATAAACTTGAATATCTTATATAAAAAAGCAGTCAACAAAGCAAATCCAATTTTTTTCCCCTGGAGAACACATTGCTTCATAATAATATGGGGAAAGAAGTTTTGAAGGACTTCTGTGACGATACATCAATTGAAAAGGTGACAGACTCATAACTTCTATTTCAAAACTCCAATTTGATCTCAGAAACCAAATATATGCAGAAATAATACATTACCTCATACAAAATTACCTGTACTAGGAAAACTAACCAACACATTATTACAATTTAGAAGATGCAACCAGATTTTACAAAAAAAAAACCGACATAAATTACTTCTAGTCCAGCAGTTGTACCATTAAGTTATACAACAAAAAGAGTGACTACACTTATAAGATTTAGTAGTTAACTATCTGCGTCTGGAGAAATTCATATGGCAAATAACTAATCCTAAATATCATAGAGATAACTATCACAAGTTCACAAATATAAGCAAAATTATTTCAAGAAAGAACTTCTAGTTAATTAAAGGAAAAACTGTCGAAATAGAATGCTTAACTCAATGTTCTTTATTTATTATAGTTACTCTTCTGTTCAAGATGAAAATTTGCAAATACTTAAAACATGAAGATGGAGAGTTCTACTTGTTTTGAGCATACCTAACAAAGAGGCAAAGGCAAAATACAACAACCTTTGCAGGTGAACAAGGATGTTGCCCCATCCAGACCACCACTAGTAGCAACTTTTACAGCAATAACTTAGAACCATCCAACCCTGCTGGTCGTGTATATCAAGAGCTACAACACGATGTACAAATTACATGACTCAACATTATACATGACATATCTGATATAAGCTAGTATTGTAACAGTTTGGTTGCTTCGATAAATTGCATAGCATCTACCTATTTACATTAATTTCTTTGAACAGAATGAACAAAGAATTTTACTGTTCCATGTCCCAGCAAAAGATGGTAAACTTAGAAATATACCATTATCCAAGCAAAAGCTAGTATCTATGTAACAACTCATACATTGCTGCAAATTGCATCATGGAATGGAGAAGATTTAAGTAAGCTTAATTTATAGTCAGTTGCAACTTTACCTATTTATGGCGGAAAAAAATATGAGGTACAGTAATTGTTTCTATGATGCAAGTCTGCCTATTTCCCCTACCTACCAACTATTATCAGATCTTGTAAATATGAATTTAGGTAACGACTCCTTGCTTCTCATTTAAGAGTATTTGGCAAGTCAAATATGGAGCTAAAGCTTTGAAAAAATACATGTTAGATTTACAAATTTGAAAGTTGGTTAGTAGGTAATGGAGAACGGACTAGAAGTAAACCTCTCCAAAGTTTTGGAATGGTTTCACAAAATCTTCAAACATCTCAGGAGACATCTGCTTCATATGTTCCGCTACTTCCTGCAAACACAATTTACATCTCAGGAACATAATAAGCAAAGAAAATGATAGCAAAAGAAATGAAAGAGAGAGAGCATAAAAAAACCACCATCGGAGAGACAGCCGTATCCACCTCGAGTGAAGGAGAGCATGGAGGTCATAAGCACGGATGCGACGACGCTGTGCATCGGCAGAAGTGGCTCAACTCCACCGGCGATGTCCAAGTCCAAATTTAAACCAAGTCGAACAAATAAGTAGACAAACTTGAGAACAAACCCTAACCCTAGCCTAATTTGAATACGTACCGGAGGATTCGAAGAGCAGCGATGAGGAGCCAAAAAGTTGAGGCAGAGGGTTTCGGCTTGGTGGCGGTGGCAGTGGCGAGTTTTGCAGTGGTGCTTCGGACGGAGGATGACTGGAGAGCCGATCTGACGGCGGTGAAGGATGCCATTCTCTAATGCAAAGATGGCAAAACCCTACCCTAATTTTGGATGGAGAAGAAGGAAATTTGGGGCCAGGGTTCGAGATCGAGATCGAGAGAGAGGGGGGGGAGAGGATTTTTCAGGAGAAGGTTTCTCTAATAAGGAGATTTATTTCTCAGAAGAGGGGTTTTTAATCGGTCTGTGGTGGGATGGAATGCAATGAGAACGAGTGAGGAAGAGAAATTAGGTTATCAAAAACCTGGAGGGAAACCAAAAGATGGGAGAGGAACAATATTTTTGGTCCATGATTTTAAGAAACCCAAAATTTACTTTTCGTTTCACTCCAGGACTTGTTGGGAGTGGGACGAAAAAAATTCTCTAGTCCTAAATAATATAAATTATTATGATCCAGTTACAAATTTGTCAAAAATAATAATATTTTTTTGTTACAAAATAAATATCCGTCCCAATTATTAATTTTTTAGGACACTTTAAAATAGTGTATCTAATTGTGTCGTCCCAAAAGCACTCATTTTTTGTAGTGTATTATAATGCGGCTTAGAACGGGCTCCAAATTAAGTCTTTTGTGTCATATGTTGATAGGTGCGGGAGGATTTGTTATCATATATTTGATTTTTGGAAAATATTTTTGGAAAATCTCTACTATTATATACATCTTAGAGCGGGCTCTAAATTTTATTGAAAAAAGGAAATATATTCAACCAAAATTATTCTTCACCTAATTTTGAAAAAAATGTTACGGTGATAATTTGTTAACATAGATTCATTATAAATCATTTTTATTTATTTGGTGAATTATTTAATTATTTGGAGAAAACTTTTTGATTTGGTGAATTATTTAATTATTTAGAATTTTCTTTTAATTTAATTGGAAAATAGTTATAATTTATTTCCTGGATTATTTGATTATTTGGATAAACCTTTTTGACTTATTTGGAGAAATATGTTCAATTATTTGATTATTTGAAGAAATATTTTTAATTTATTGGTGAATCATTTAATTATTCCACAAACTTTTTATGATTTATTTGTGAATTATTTGATTTCTGAAGAAAAAAATGGAAAATCTCTACTATTATTATGTGGCTTAGAACGGACTCCAAATTAAGTCGTTTATGTCATATGTTGATAGGTGCTCAGTTCATTACCTCATCATTTACCGACTTGCAAGCTCATACAAGTATGCCAAATCATCGACTTGCCGTCTCAGACGAATATGCCACAACTCGTCTCCAGCTGATTTTTTTTTTTGAAGTTTCCTTTTCTTCGGGTCGGTGAGAAATGTCGGGGGGGGGGGGGGGGGCGAACCATGCACATCCCCACAGGACCCTCCGGTATACCCAACGGGCTATACACCCACGGACATGTATGAGGGAGCCATGTATCAAAATCTATAAAATATGAGCTATGAAGGTATGTAATCAGATTGAAAAATGTACTTAGCTTGTGTTCCCATTTTCGAGCCTTTCTTTCTTGAATCTGTAACCGGCTTCTTCTTCTCCATTCAATAAAATCTTATTCACGTAGTTTATTTTTAAAAAAAACCTAAAATTCTCCAAACTACTTAACATATAATCCTCAAATATTTTAAATTTTAAATTATATGTAAAGTAACTAAATAATATCATTTAAAATATTCTAATTTCTACATTTCTATATTTTTATATTCAATAATATCATAAATTTTTATATTTAATTTTATTGTACGTGTAACACATGTGCATTTACTAGTATTTTTTAATTTGTTTGGTGAATTATTTGATTATTTGGATAAATATTTTTAATTTATTTGGAGAATAATTTGGACTTTTATTTTATTATTATTTCTGACAATGTTTACTTATGTATAGAAAATAGTCAACTACTTCTGATGACATAAACATATCCTTGGAAAAAACATATACTTTCACTTACAATATTTAACTTCCCTCGTAAATACAAATTTATTTCTGACAATGTTTAGAGTTTCTCATAAATAAATCCTTATTTACGGCCAACTATAATTGTCATCGCAATTAGGCTCATACAAATTTATTTCTGTTAACAGCACTACATAATGAATGCTATTGATAATGACATTCTAATAGCAGGGAGGCTTCAACGCTATAGATAAACTGCTATTGTATAAACGTTTAATAGCACTTCAATATGAACGCTATGGATGATTATATTATAATAGCAGGGAGGCTCGAACGCTATAGATAAACTGCTATTGTATTCAATTTTAATAGCACCGCAGAAGGAACGCTATTGATGATGACATTCTATAGCAGGGAGGCTTGAACGCTATAGATAAACTGCTATTGTATGCCCTATTTGTTGTAGTGATGCAACGAGATTGTTCCAACAGCCACAAGCCCTGCAGACCATCCAGGTTACCCAGGTCGAACATTAGGGGTTGAATTCAGGTGGGTACATCGTCCAGGAAATGCATGTACCCTTAAGTAGCTTGGAGGGTGCAACACATGACAGTGTACTGGAAATGTGCCCTACTCGACGGCAGGCTACAGATCCCAAGCGCGTCCAGGTAACGGGATCGTCTGTAGCTGAAAAATCTCTTCATGACTACTGGATTACTCTAGTTATTAGCCTTAGTCAATTTGGTAGGTACCCCTGACCGTGGTACTCAGGGGTCCCTGTCCTAGACATGATACAAGACAATACTGGTTCATTTGTACAAGCACATTCGTCCACGGTGTCCAGGTTATTTATACTTGTTATGTCATGCTAGCTGTCGCAACAGCAATTTGAGGTATATCATGTCAGGTTACTTGTCAGGAGTGCGCCACGGCGGGCCACTATCATGTCATATTACTTGTCAAGAGTGCACCACTACGGGTCACTGTCGTATTCAGGTTACAAGTGCAGGATAACATAGTACAAGTATTCCATTACAAGACCCAAGTTACACTGAGGGCCACAAGATATGAGCCTAACAATTAAATCATAAATAATAGTAATTAAATATCAAAGGTAAGGCACGGGGAGGAGCCATGCGGCTCAAAGAAATGAGTCCATGCGGCTGGATTGATGTGGGTTCATGCGGCCCAGAATTCGAGCTCATGCGACCCAGGTAGATTGGGCTCCTGCGGCCAAGAATCAGATCTTATGCGGCTCGGGCTTCAGAAGTCCATGCGGCTGGGTAGGTGCGGTTTCATGACTAGGCCTTATGTGGCTAGGTCAAGCGGGTCATGTGGATCAGTCCATGCGGCTGGATCGATCAGGGTTCATGCGGCTGGGAACTGAATGCGGCAGGATCAACTCATGCGGCTGAGGAACTTATGCGGCTGGGAAGGACTAGTCCTCATGCGGCCAGGAAAGGAAGGGAGGCACTACCAAAATACAGTAAATTAGCGACGGATATTTAGCGACGGAAATTTTCAGTCGGTGTTAGCGACGGCTTCGTGGCCGCTCGCCGACTGATTACCGACCACACGCCTTTACATTTTTTTATTTTAATTTTAGGAGGAGGAAAGGTCGCATATCCGTCGCTAGGTAGTCGGCGATATAGCGACGGATCTTCAGGCGTCGCTATGTGGTCGATTATTTGGCGAGAATTGAGCAGAGAATTGGCGGGACATTTCTTCGACTACGTAGCGACGGATTTTCAGTCGGATAATCAATAATAGCGACCAATTGGCGACGGATAATTGGCAGTCGCTAGTCCGTCGCTAAATTTACGTTCCAGACTTGAAATGAAACAGCGGGGGGAACTTTTTGCATTCCCCCTAAAATTCAATCTCTCTCCTCTCTCTCCCGCGGCTTCGGTGAACGGCGTCGGCGTCCTCTCCTCTCTCTCTCCCGAAGGTAATTCCCTCTCTCTCTCTCTCTCTCTCTCTCTCGATCTCTCTCTCTCTCTGTCGCGGTTTCGACGTAGGAGCAGCGGGGGCGACGGGCTTGGGGACATTCGGGGGCTGGGCGGCTGGCTTGGGGCTGGGGCGTCGGGGGCTGGACGGCGGGCTTGGGGCGGGGGAGTCGGGGGCTGGGCGGCGGGCTTGGGGCGGGGGCGTCGGGGACTGGGCGGCGGGCTTTGGTCGGGGGCGGCGGGGGGCTTTGCTTATCAAATTCATCTGAGTTTATATATTGGCTAAATAATGTGTTATCCATATTGGGTGTTATCTATTAGTTTGGTGGTGTTTGGATTAGTAAATGTGAATATGGAGTTTGGGTTCATGGTGTATATGTTCACTGTGTCAAGGACAGTACGAGTTCTTCATCTGCATAAGTCAGTTGTGTGCTTCTATATAGATGTATATATCTATACATCTAACTGTGATATACATATATATGTGTGATTGTAGACATGGTAGGAATTATAGATAATTAATGCTAGTGTGACTAGACTAAGGTAGTGCTTGCTAGATAGTAAGGACACTCTAGTATCCTAACCAAGTTAATTTTAGACTAGATATTTAGGATATAGCTCCCATATCCTAGAAGTGGAGTCTTGCAATTTAGAAATAGATAGATTGACTCAGTTTGATTAATTGACCTATAATCGGTATCGGACTATCGGTATCGGTATCGAACTATCGGACTATCGGTATCGAACTATCGGACTATCGGACTATCGGACTATCGGACTATCGGACTATCGGACTATCGGTATCGAACTATCGGACTATCGGTATCGGACTATCGGTATCGAACTATCGGACTATCGGACTATCGGTATCGAACTATCGGTATCGGACTATCGGTATCGAACTATCGGACTATCGGTATCGAACTATCGGTATCGGACTATCGGACTATCGGTATCGAACCATCGGTATCGAACTATCGGACTATCGGTATCGAACTATCAGTATCGGTATCGAACTATTAGTAACAACTGTACTTAGATTTTTCTCTTCTCGAGCTAGAATACTAGCGGATCCCCCAGTTACATGATTATATACTAATTCTGTTTAGTTTGTCTTACTATACAGATTTTTACATCCAATCTGTGATGGATCGTTATTTCGTTGATCGTACATGGATGTACAAACGACAACACGAGAGCAGAATAGGTGTGAGTGACGATTTTCAGGCAGGCATGGAAGTGTTTCTTAAGTATATCATGAGCAAAGCTCAGTTTATGGACGGTAACAAAATCAAGTGTCCATGTTGTAATTGTCGCAATAGACGTTACGAAGAAGTGGTGAGTGTAAGAGATCATTTGACCCGTAAGGGTTTCGTACGTGATTACAGCCTGTGGTCATCGCAAGGTGAACTATATGCCGAAAGACAGGTTGCGAATGCTGCTACTTATGCTTTTGATGATAATGCTGCAGCGAATTTTGTCGTCGATGATGACGAATGCTCCATTGATTATGGAGACGTGCAGAACCTTGCACGAGATATGGTGTACGACGCGCCAGGGCCTAATTTTGATCCGGAGGATCCTAATCCCGAGGCGAAGGAGTTCTATGATATGTTTCAGGATGCTGAAACTTCTTTATATCCTGGTTGTGATCCATATTTTGTACTGTCAGTGACGATACGGTTGTTGAACATAAAGTCCAATTTTAACTTGCCACAAACTTGCTATGATCGGATTACACAACTAATGAAGGAGGTGTTACCGAAGGAATCAAAAGAGCTTCCAAAAAACTTCTACAAGTCAAAGATGATGGTCCGACAACTGGGACTGGGGTACGACAAGATAGATTGTTGTTGCAACGGATGCATGTTGTACTACAAGGAGAACGAGGATGTAGAAAGTTGCCGCTTCTGTAATGCGGATCGTTACAAGGAAGTCAGGGGAAAAGGAAAGTCAACTAGAAAACGACGTCCTTACAAGTATATGCATTACTTGTCGATCACGAAGCGCTTGCAGAGGATGTATATGTCTCAGAATACAGCAGAACACATGATGTGGCACAACGAAGAACGCACAAAGGATGATGGAGAATTGTCACATCCTTCGGATGGAGAGGTGTAGAAATATTTCAATTTTTGCCATCCAGATTTTGCTGCAGAGCCCAGAAATGTACGCATGTGGCTATGTTCTGATGGATTCGCCCCTTTCGGGCAGTCGGGATCTCAATACTCCTGCTGGCCGGTCATTCTGACCCCTTACAATCTGCCACCATGGATGTGTATGAAGACTCCTTATATGTTCTTGACAGCTATCATACCGGGTCCCAAAAATTCGACGAAGAATATCGATATATATTTACAGCCGTTGGTGGATGAGCTGAAACAGCTGTGGGAGATCGACGTCACGACCTATGATATTTCCAGGAAACAGAAGATGAGAGCTTCACTGATGTGGACAATCAATGATTTTCTCGCATACGGTATGCTGTCGGGATGGAGTACTCATGGCACCCTGTCTTGTCCGATATGCATGCAAAATAGTAAGGCGTTCCGCCTTAAGCATGGAGGAAAAACTTCTTTCTTTGATTGTTATCGTCAATTTCTGCCCGCGAGTCATCCTTGGAGAAAGAAGCATTCAGAGCTGGAAAACAAGAATTTTCTCATCCGCCTGCCAGATTGTCGGGATACGATATTTGGGAAGATGTAAAGGATTTGCCCACTGTAATGGAAGATCCATCGAACAATCGTGTCGATGGGTTCGGACAAACCCATAACTGGACCAAACGGAGTATCTTCTGGGACTTGCCTTATTGGAAAGATAATCTTATAAGGCATAATCTTGATGTTATGCATATCGAAAAGAATGTGTTCGATAATGTCTTCAATACCGTCATGGACATTAAAGGAAAGACGAAGGACAATCCAAAAGTAAGACAAGACATTGCCGAGATATGCAAGCGTCCTTATCTGAACTTGATACAAAGGGAAGCTGCTGGACAATTAAGTAAGCCGATAGCACAATACACATTGAGCAAGGAAGATAGATTAATAATCTGCAAGTGGGTATCTACTTTAAGATTTCCCGACGGCTATGTGTCGAATTTGTCTAGATGCGTTGACCTCAATAAACGCAAGCTAACGGGAATGAAGAGTCATGACTGCCACGTGTTTATGGAAAGATTACTGCCCATTGCTTTGAAAGAGTTGTTGCCTTCTGCTGTATGGGTTCCGTTGGCTGAACTATCAATATTTTTTAGGGATATTTGTTCAACTAAGTTGACTGTGCAACACATGGTTGAACTTGAGGAGAAGATTATCTTAACAATTTGCAAGTTGGAAAAAGTATTTCCTCCTGGCTTCTTCGACAGCATAGAGCATCTACCGATTCATCTAGCATACGTATCCCGTGTCGGTGCATCTGTTCATTATCGATGGATGTACCCATTTGAAAGGTACATAAAAATTGATATAATTTAAGTTGAATTTTAGTGGGTTTTAAAATTCTTTCTTAATTCTTAAGATAATTTGTCTCTCTAGATACCTACACCATCTAAAGAAGAAAGTTGGCAACAAAGCTCATATAGAAGCTTCGATATACGAAGCATATCTTATCGAAGAGGTGTCAAACTTCTGCTCCATTTATTTCGATACTCATGTTAAAACAAATCAAAATAGACCTCAAAGGAATGACGAGGACGTTGAGGATGGAGGAATATTCAATGTAAGGGGCAAGCCTGTTGGGGCTAGTAAAAGACGGTGGTTGACAGACGACGAGTATGATGCCGCTCACCGATATGTCTTGTTAAACTGTGACATACAAGAAGTGAGAGATTTGAAGAAGTAAGTCAGTACACTTGCACTCGTTATAATCTCGAATTTAATGAAGTAAGTGACTACACTTATATATTCTTATTTTCTCTAATAGTGTATTTAGAGATGAAGTCAAAATGAGGAGACCCGATATTACCGATGAGGGACTTCAAAGAGAGGTTGATTGTACATTTCCGTCATGGTTTCGCAAATACGTAAGTAACTGTGATTATAATTGAGATTATTAATATATAATGTGAAACATTTAAATTATAAATATTTGTTTACAGGTTTTATTGCCTGAAACAACACTCACTAATGAGAGTGTTCGTTATCTGGCACTGGGACCGAAGAAGCAAATAAAGACTTGGCCAGGCTATGTCTGTCACGCCCCGCTTCCGTAGGAGCGATCGTCCTCGCTAAGGCGTGATGCCGCACGAGCCTAGATTGCGCTCGTGCAAGGCAGTTCCATAACGGCCGATTACATCGACGGCGACGGGGCCGTCGCACAGAAGTCCCAAGCAGAAACATTGAATACATTGCAGCAGAATTTAAAGAAGAACACATGAACACAAGTAACTCAAAAGAAATCTCTTTATTGATATTGAATACAAGATTACATTTGTGGGCGCAAGGCCAAATTACAAGTCTCTCGTACTCACTTTTCTCTCATTTACAAGTCACTCTGCTCTCTCTCATCTCTCGATACAATACTTGAATCCAGCGGAAGCTTCGGAAGGCGATGTCCATACATTATGTCCTGTATAAGTCTTCAGATCACGCGGCCGCACGCTTCGACTCGCCAAGGAACTCCGTGCCTCGACGCATCCAAGCGAGCTCCGCGCCACGAGCTTCTACCTGTGCCTGCACATGAAACACTGTATGGGTGTCAGTACCACTGTACTGGTGGAGTGAGCTTCTCGCCCACCCATACATAACCGACACGTTTCATTTACTTTGTGCAGCTTAAACCCTTTCAATTGTCTTTCTAGTCTTGCCTTAGGATTCATTTTAGGACAAGGACGTCTCGATCGATAACTAGCGATGCAACGACAAGGTCGCGCAATGACGGGGTCATGCTATCTTGCCAACGTGTGTTTCGATCGAGGCAGTGCCTCATCGCTTAGGTACATGACCAGAGTTCAAGGCGGGACGGCAGGGTCGTGCCACATTCTATTCCAAACTTAGACTTGTTCAAGACTGTGCTTTGTCGAGGGGCAATTCACGTGAACTCGGCCGTGCCAGGACCCTTTGATTAAACTCGAGCGCCACTAGACCAATTCTTGTGCTAACAATTCAAGTGCCAAGGGACGGCAACGGGACGACTCGTGCAGGTCGTGCCTTAGACTTTACTTAGACTAGTTTGCACATTTAAGACTGAGGCCGTGCCTCGCTATCCAGACTTATCCATGCTACCGCCTTGCGGCCATCCTGTTAGAGTCGTTTGCTAACTTAGACAAGACTTGTCAAATACAATTTCGACTTCATGAATATCTCGATGCCATCTATCGTGCTAAGCACGGTGCCTATGCTGCAGCCCAGTCTTAGGCCCAGATATTCGTTTACCGACTAGACAAGCATTCAAGTTCTAGACTCAATCCAAAGGCATACACGCGGAGTCGCTGCTATCTGCCGACTCATCTACATGAGGAGGTCACTAGCAATTTCAAACTATCTTGGACATGGCTCATGAGATATCCACCTGTACCAACACGGGGAGCTATCCCGGTGGGGTGGAACTCTCCCATGCGGTCATCCAGCATCCTACGTTGAGCCACACTTGCTTCCCCCGGGCCGAGTGATTTCGGCGCCCCGGTAATCACTCGAGAAGACTACACCTTGTCGACAAGTTGTCCATGACCATGCAAGACTCGATCTATCCAATCTATCCAGTCTTTCCTTAACATGACCATGCATTCCTTTATTCTATCGAGACTCCCAAGCTGCGGGACCGATCTCGTGTGCGGGACTTATCAAGTATTCAGGCAGGACATGACCGGACAGGACCGGCATGCTTATTCAAGTATTCAAGCAGGACATGACCGGACAGGACCGACATGCTTATTCAAGTATTCAAGCAGGACATGACCGGACGGGACCGGCATGCTTAAAAAGTATTCGGCCGTGGCTCGTGCCATAGACAGACATGATTCTCTAGGCGACGCTAACGCTCAAGTCATATACTTTACACGACGAGCCTTATTCTCAAGGGACTACTTGACTTGACAACCGCAGCTAGAGCGGGACAGCGCTAGGAATGGCTTCGTTAGCCTAGAGTAACTCTTGTTGACTTGTACGGGCAATGACTCGACGAGCGAAGGCTACGCCGAGCTACGCATCGAGGGAACGTGCTAGGCACGGGGTCGACTTAACAACCAAGTTCTCGGGTGCCTAGACTTAAGCCAACAAGCCGTACAAAGATGACTTAACTTGCGGGACGTGCGAAGGCTATGCCAAGCCTTGCAGGACAAGACCGTGCATGCTTTGTTAAGCATTCATGGGGGCGACGCTTATAACTTAGGCTTTTTCAAGTATCGTGACAAGTCGACGGGACAGTGCATGCTTGGTTAAGCATTCATGCGGGCGACGCCTATGACTTAGGCAAATTCGAGTTTCGGGACGAATCGACGGGACCAACGGGACATGCGAAGGCTACGCCAAGCCTTGCACAACGGGACCATGCCTGCTTTAGCAAGCAATTACGTAGGCGACGCCTAAGACTTAGGCTATTTCAAGTGTCGGGACAATTTAGAAACTTAGGCCAACTTCCTTCTCCCAAGCCACGGGATCGAAGGATCGAGTGTCATTTTAAAGCATGCTGAGCCGACTTCTATGTATACCGTGGGACCATTTTCCATGTTCTAGGACATTCCGACCCGACGGGATTATTCCCTTAGCTATGTTGGTGCGTAGCTTTTAGATTAGCCTACTAGTGCAAGTAGAAAACATTACGAGTTATTATGTGAAGGCTAAGATGAAGCAAGTTCACCGAAACTCCCCCACCTGTGCGAGGAGTCGCTTCGACCGAGCGAGCCTTCGAGTAGCCGTTGCAAGGCTAAGTTCTAACGTCGTCGACGTTTTGGTTTCTCCGATTGACTTTGCGGGACGGGGCACTACAACATACACCACTCAGAACAAGTCTCGTCCTCGAGACTTTCCTGAGGGCAAGCCATCCTACCATTTCTATGGCCAAGACTTAATCGTACGCACTTCGCCTACGCGTTTCCTCAATTCCGAGCCACGCTCTCACAACTATCAAACTTTTCGTTAACATGATTTCAAGATCTCGACACACTCCCATTTTCAAGTCTTGCTTGAACTTATTGTATCACTTGGCTGGATCATGCACGCATTCCAAGCGTCCCCAAAATATATGCATTCAGCCAAGCCGCATGATAGAGAATTTGTCATTCTCTCTCGAGTCGCATAGTGCACATACCCAGGCGTCCCTGAATATATGCATGTCAGCCGAGTCTCGTGAGCAGGGTTTCCTATATTCGTGATTCACGCCATCCATCCATGCCAATCCTCAAGATCAATCCTTTCGATTGCTAACACTTGCAACAGGGGCGTTTCGCCTAACCGCTAGGCCAATCTTTACGAGGCTAAGTCAATGTCAGGATTGGAATCATAGTTCCCCAACAATAATGCCAATACTGACCCCAATCCTAGGGTCAAACCATAGTCGGTAGTACGGGATTTTCTACCCAAGCTCGCGTCACTCAGATTTCTAAACATCGAGCACGATCACTTATTCGCATCAATGCATGCGTTGCACATATTCAATTTTATCCAAATCACCAACTCTAACCAATTCGTGCATTCGATCACGAGGTCATCTAGCTCGACAATACGTTGTGCCCCAATCTCACGCGAGTCCGATTATCAACGGTGGTTCGTGAATCACCACGCAACGCACTCGCAGAATAATCATTCTCATCGGGGCGTAACTCTTGTTTGAGTTTAGACTAACTCATTTTCGATACGCGGATTGGACCTACGCAATCCTCAAATTCGGTTCTTCAAACACACAATTCATTTTCGAATCACCTTCGTGTCAAACCACAAGTCAAAGCATACAAATTATCACGCCAAGCTAGGTCAATCACCCCCGCTGTATGAATCACCATACCAGCGCTCACGCGGAGTGATCGTCTCAAATCGGCACAACGCATGTGCGAGGCTGGAGTTGCGCTCGCATAAGACAAGAATATCGAAGTTGTGGTTATCGACGAAGTAAATCCAAGCATTTTTATTTTCATCCAATCAATTTTGATAGTCCGACCGTCATTCATTCAACTAGAAAATCCTCGAGCCAAGTTTATCATTTCCTCGACACGTTTCAATTTCCCGAGTATTAGCATCCATCGAAACAGTAACATTTGTACGATCGCCTTTCGCTGAGTCAGAGTACCCCCGAGTTATCGCATATCGATCTTTGATATGCCTCAATACCATCGACGATATGCGTAACCTGACGATCTTCCTTTGCAACCAATTTTGAGTCGTGCGACCGATGTTATTGTTCGAACTGGATATCCCATAATTTCCTCGATATTCAAGATCAAGTTCAGTCGCTCTTCCTCAAGCTCGTTTCAAGATCGTTGTTCGAAACTCAAGTCACATTTCATTTGCATCAATCCGATATCGTACGCGCGATCCTCTAAGTTTCCTCGATCAAAGACCATTCATTTTCATTCATCGATTTGAATCATTTTTCCAATACGTGTTGCCTATTCGCAAGTTGTCCGAACGAGATGCTCGTTCGGGACATTCGAAGTCACGACCGACTAAGCGTGACGCGATCTAAGGCTTTGCGCGATCGCATCGCCTCGCCGATATACTCGCTGTTACTCGAAATCCTCGATATTTGCTCAAATGATTTCCAAGAAAATTCATACACCACTCGAATTCGAGCCATCCGATCTAGCCTACAATCATGTTCGCGTCATTCGCTAAGACGTCCTTCGGATTCGTTCGACGAATCCCTAGCGTAATCGCTTACGTCGCATCGACGTACTAAGTTGTTCGCACTATTTCCTCAAAACCCAAGTTAATCCTCCGTGTACGCTTAAGCGTTAACTCGATAGCATTCCTATCGATAGACACTCTAAGTGTAGCTCGTTCCCGACCGAGCGGTACTTGGTATCGCTCGCACTCGTTTGCACCAAAAGTCGAGGTGCGCGATACACGACGCAACTTAGCCAAAAGGCCGTGCGTATGGCTATCCCGTACGGACTTTTATTCGAGTTTGCATGCTCACATGCTAAGGTCAACGTTGGACTAGTTGGGCACGCATACGACATGTTAATTTAGCATGTGTTCTATATCGAGTCAAGTTTAACATCGTTCGGCACAAAGGCCTACCAATGAGTCCGACAATGGCCTATCGATGCGTTCGAGTGAACGCATATACGAGCTTTTGAAAATATTTAGACTTATTGTATGGATATGCCGAGGGACATTCGAGAGAGAGCGCGCACTTCTTTTTCAACGACGAGCTTTCAAAACTGAGAATTTCGACGTGAAGTCCAAGGACGTAAAGCCGTGCTCTGATACCATTATGTCACGCCCCGCTCCCGTAGGAGCGATCGTCCTCGCTAAGGCGTGATGCCGCACGAGCCTAGATTGCGCTCGTGCAAGGCAGTTCCATAACGGCCGATTACATCGGCGACGACGGGGCCGTCGCACAGAAGTCCCAAGCAGAAACATTGAATACATTGTAGCGGAATTTAAAGAAGAACACATGAACACAAGTAACTCAAAAGAAATCTCTTTATTGATATTGAATACAAGATTATATTTGTGGGCGCAAGGCCAAATTACAAGTCTCTCGTGCTCACTTTTCTCTCATTTACAAGTCACTCTGCTCTCTCTCATGTCTCGATACAATACTTGAATCCAGCGGAAGCTTCGGAAGGCGATGTCCGTACATTATGTCCTGTATAAGTCTTCAGATTACGCGACCGCACGCTTCGACTCGCCAAGGAACTCCGTGCCTCGACGCATCCAAGCGAGCTCCGCGCCACGAGCTTCTACCTGTGCCTGCACATGAAACACTGTATGGGTGTCAGTACCACTGTACTGGTGGAGTGAGCTTCTCGCCCACCCATACATAACCGACACGTTTCATTTACTTTGTGCAGCTTAAACCCTTTCAATTGTCTTTCTAGTCTTGCCTTAGGATTCATTTTAGGACAAGGACGTCTCGATCGATAACTAGCGATGCAACGACAAGGTCGCGCAATGACGGGGTCATGCTATCTTGCCAACGTGTGTTTCGATCGAGGCAGTGCCTCATCGCTTAGGTACATGACCAGAGTTCAAGGCGGGACGGCAGGGTCGTGCCACATTCTATTCCAAACTTAGACTTGTTCAAGACTGTGCTTTGTCGAGGGACAATTCACGTGAACTCGGCCGTGCCAGGACCCTTTGATTAAACTCGAGCGCCACTAGACCAATTCTTGTGCTAACAATTCAAGTGCCAAGGGACGGCAACGGGACGACTCGTGCAGGTCGTGCCTTAGACTTTACTTAGACTAGTTTGCACATTCAAGACTGAGGCCGTGCCTCGCTATCCAGACTTATCCATGCTACCGCCTTGCGGCCATCCTGTTAGAGTCGTTTGCTAACTTAGACAAGACTTGTCAAATACAATTTCGACTTCATGAATATCTCGATGCCATCTATCGTGCTAAGCACGGTGCCTATGCTGCAGCCCAGTCTTAGGCCCAGACATTCGTTTACCGACTAGACAAGCATTCAAGTTCTAGACTCAATCCAAAGGCATACACGCGGAGTCGCTGCTATCTGCTGACTCATCTACATGAGGAGGTCACTAGCAATTTCAAGCTATCTTGGACATGGCTCGTGGGATATCCACCTGTACCAACACGGGGAGCTAGCCCGGTGGGGTGGAACTCTCCCATGCGGTCATCCAGCATCCTACGCTGAGCCACACTTGCTTCCCCCGGGCCGAATGATTCCGGCGCCCCGATAATCACTCGAGAAGACTACACCTTGTCGACAAGTTGTCCATGACCATACAAGACTCGATCTATCCAATCTATCCAGTCTTTCCTTAACATGACCATGCATTCCTTTATTCTATCGAGACTCCCAAGCCCGGGACCGATCTCGTGTGCGGGACTTATCAAGTATTCAGGCAGGACATGACCAGGCAGGACCGGCATGCTTATTCAAGTATTCAAGCAGGACATGACCGGGCAGGACCGGCATGCTTATTCAAGTATTCAAGCAGGACATGACCGGACGGGACCGGCATGCTTAAAAAGTATTCGGCCGTGGCTCGTGCCTTAGACAGACATGATTCTCTAGGCGACGCTAATGCTCAAGTCATATACTTTACACGACGAGCCTTATTCTCAAGGGACTACTTGACTTGACAACCGCAGCTAGAGCGGGACAGCGCTAGGAATGGCTTCGTTAGCCTAGAGTAACTCTTGTTGACTTGTACGGGCAATGACTCGACGAGCGAAGGCTACGCTGAGCTACGCATCGAGGGAACGTGCTAGGCACGGGGACGACTTAACAACCAAGTTCTCGGGTGCCTAGACTTAAGCCAACAAGCCGTACAAAGATGACTTAACTTGCGGGACGTGCGAAGGCTATGCCAAGCCTTGCAGGACAAGACCGTGCATGCTTTGTTAAGCATTCATGGGGACGACGCTTATAACTTAGGCTTTTTCAAGTATCGTGACAAGTCGACGGGACAGTGCATGCTTGGTTAAGCATTCATGCGGGCGACACCTATGACTTAGGCAAATTCGAGTTTCGGGACGAATCGACGGGACCAACGGGACATGCGAAGGCTACGCCAAGCCTTGCACAACGGGACCATGCCTGCTTTAGCAAGCAATTACGTAGGCGACGCCTAAGACTTAGGCTATTTCAAGTGTCGGGACAATTTAGAAACTTAGGCCAACTTCCTTCTCCCAAGCCACGGGATCGAAGGATCGAGTGTTATTTTAAAGCACGCTGAGCCGACTTCTATGTATACCGTGGGACCATTTTCCATGTTCTAGGGCATTCCGACCCGACGGGATTATTCCCTTAGCTATGTTGGTGGGTAGCTTTTAGATTAGCCTACTAGTGCAAGTAGAAAACATTACGAGTTATTATGTGAAGGCTAAGATGAAGCAAGTTTACCGAAACTCCCCCACCTGTGCGAGGAGTCGCTTCGACCGAGCGAGCCTTCGAGTAGCCGTTGCAAGGCTAAGTTCCAACGTCGTCGACGTTTTGGTTTCTCCGATTGACTTTGTGGGACGGGGCACTACAATGTCGTTAATAGCTTCAGGTTTAAGTCAACTCAGAATGCTATAAATGTCGAATTTATCAATGACGGCATCAGTACCAAGGATTTCGGTGTTTGCATAAGATGCACCATCTATGACGACGAGCCGGACTTTGACTATTATGGAGTGCTTCGGGATATTGTAGATTTACAATATACTGGCCCATATGATATGCATATTGTGATGTTCAAATGTGAGTGGTTCGATACGACACCAAGTATCGGTTGGAGAATCGATAAACAATTTGGATTCGTCGATATAAATCATCGCAGGAGGTATAGAGGGTCTGATACATTTGCGATAGCAAATCAGGCTGTTCAAGTCTACTATACAAGCTACCCAAGGCGTCGTAGAGATCGATTTGACTGGTGGGCAGTATGCAAGATTAAATCTAGAAATACATTCAACGTTGGAGACCCAGCATACCAAGAGGACCAGATCGAAAAGTCCCAATACTTGGGACAACACTCAGATACAATGGATGTTGAAGATATTGTTGAGGAAAATAGAGGGGAGGAAGAGGTTGATACACAAGACTTAGCTGTCAACCAGGGAAGAAAGAGGCGTCTTGTCCCAAATATTGAGGCAGAAGAAGAAGAAGAGAAGAAGAAGAAGAAGAAGAAGAAGAAGAATTTGATGGGGATGAGGATACAGATGAAATCGACGATGAAGATAAGGATGAGGATGAGGATGAGGAGGATGATGATGAAGACGAGGCCGAGGATGAGAATGAAGACGATGATTAGGTTAAATATTGTTGTATATTAAAAACACTTCCAATTACGTGAATTATGTTTGACCTCATAAAAGCAATTACGTGAATTCATGTTTTTTTCATTCGATTATTTACTTATTGCATATGGCACTCCTAGTCTTTTTCGTCGCGGCGGCACTCGTCTCCCTACTGGTGGTATGTATATTTTAGTTTAGTTTTTTATATCTATTTACACTTTTATATTGTTAATTATGTTTATGTGTTCTATTTACAGGTCATGATGGCTGGCCGTGGTCGTGGTGCTGGTGGTGGTCGTGGTGGTGGTGGTGGTGCGGGTCGTGGTCGTGGTCGTAGTGGTGTTGGTGGTCGTGGTCGCATTCAAAGTTCCCGGGATGTGACCCCATCGAGCGAGCCCGACCCGGAGAGTACCCCGGGCACAGACGCATCCCGCCCTCGATCGACCACTTCATCGAGGCATGAGTCCGGATCTGCTAGCGGATCCGTTCCGCTATCGGAACCACCAGCAGCGGATCCACCAGGGGATGCCCCAGTTACTGCACAGTGGGCCCCGGAGTACCCCCATACTCGGTTCCATCCGGCTACTGGGGAGTACATACGCGGACCCGCGGATCCTCCGACGGCACCAGAGAGGCCGAGAGGCGAGTTCCGACGAGAGCTATGGCCCGCGGGGACCTCGTAAGTAAATTTAAGATAATTTATTAAATTTCTTTCATTTATTCAAGTTAATAATCCAGTCATTTCTTCTTTGTAGGTTTTTTCCGTTTAATGTTGGCAGGGCTCTTGGAGAAATTATCAGGGCTAACTTCCACGGTCCCTACCTCAACTTTTCGTCGGTGCCCCCAAACGTGCAGTATGTCTGTCTCGACGAGTTGAGGGTATATATCTATATCTTCTGGTTAATTATTAGTTACTCTTTAATCAACCATTTTTTAAATTATGTGATAATTGATTTTTTGGGTTAGACAACGTACTGGTGGCCCCCCCATCGCGAGGAGGGAATCCGCATGACCTACAGAAGCGCTGCCTCGAAGAAGATACGGGATATGATTCATGACCTAAAAATGGGGCATACGAGGCTGAATTGGATCCGGCAGGAGTATTATGAGGACCTCTTAGGTATGATGGATACCCCTGCGTACAAGGAGAAATCAGAGAAGGCGAAGGTGAACCGACAGGCCGCGGACCTTCATACGGGGGGATCAAGGTCCCACGCAACGACACTTGCAGATCTGGTGAGCAACCGTAAATTTATTTCACTATCTAATTAGGTATTATTAATTAAAGGAGTTAATTAGTTTCTACGAAAATTTCGTATGCAGGCCCAACGGGCGGTGAAGGAGGGAAGGGCGCCAGAATCGGTCACCATGCACGACGTGTTCCAGCATACGCATAAAAGACGGAAGGACGGGAGCTTCGTCGACGAGAGGGCCAAGGAGACTGATGTAAGTACTTATGTTTATTAGATTAACGTTAAAATTAAAAGTATTCGGACTATAACTTAGGTAAACTTACGATTCACACTTAACTTAGTGAAACATAGGATTTAGATTACAACTTAGGTAAATCTTATAATATAAACACATTCATTTGATAGGCTGCGTATCGTGAGGCCCTTAGTCGGGCTCAGTTAACTGACACCGAGGATATCGGTAAAATGACGCCCTTCCGGCCGCCCTCTTCTTTGGCCGCTCGGAACGACTTGTTCGTAGATACCGTCGGCGGCTTTAAGAAAGGGTTCCTGTACGGAGTCGGCTCCCTAGGGCCGTTGCACATGGCGACGCAGAGATTTCCACCGACATCGCCTCCTCCCGTGGCCCCGGCAGACGATGATGTTAGGTCGCAGCTTACGCGGCTGCACGAGGCGGTGTCGTCCTTGCGGGAGCAATTTGCCACGTACTTTCTGCCTCCGTCTGCTGCTGCCGGTCCGTCTGCTGCTGCCGGTACGTCTGCTGATGGTGTTCGTCCGTCTTCTACTAGTCCGTCGACTGCAGGTGTCGGTCCGTCTTCCGTGGGTCATCTTTCTTTCAACCCTGATGCCCCTGTGGTACCGCCTACGACTGTGACGTCACTCCTGGATCTCATGTCCGCAGAGCAGCTACGCCGACTTCCGAGCAGTGTCTACGACGGCTTGCCTTCGTACATTATGGAGGAGTATATTCGTCGGTCGCATATGGGATTACCACCACCGGACAATCGACCTCCTCCTTCTTCTTAAAATATTGTATTAAGAAAATTTGGATTATTTGTGAGAGCTTTGGATTAATTGTGCTATAATCGGATTATAGCACCGGATATTATGTTACACTTCAGGATAATTGATGTTTACTTTCTATTAATTTGGTTTGGTCTGTGATTCTTGGATAATTGGTGTGCATTAAATTCGTATGTGCATATTCGGTCTATGTGATTCTTGGATAATTGGTGTGCATTATATATTTGGTCTGTGTGATTGTTGGATAATTGGTGTGCATTATATATTGGTTTGGTTTATGCATATATTTGTGAACAGGAAAAGTGCTGCAAATTTTTTCCCAAAAAACTCAGTTAGCGACGGACTAGTGACCGTTTAGCGACGGATATTCCCAGTTGCCGACGGTTTTTTCGACGAAAATGCCGTCGCTATCTGGAGATTTTAAACTGTTTTCAGGTAGTGACAGATGATCGACGGACTATCCGTCGGCAAGGTTCTGGTGGTATATACTTCGACGGAATAGCGACGGCCTATCCGTCGCCACGGCGACTGATAATCAGCCACTAATCAGTCGTTGTGTCGATGGTGTAGCGACGGATTAGTGACTACTCTTCCGTCGCCATGGAGCTGGAAATGCCAAGCATTTCCAGAACCTGATCGACGGATATTTCGTCAGCATACCGTCGCTCATCCGTCGTCTGTTACCGACGACTACCGACGGATTAGCGACGGAAGAATACGCTCTGATACGCTATTACGACGGGTTACCGACGGCATTTTACGTCGCTAATGTCTGCACAGTTCAGTACTTAATACTTGAAATGGACGACAGTCCGTCGGAAATACGTCGCTAATGCTTCGTATTGTGACGTCGAAAAGTCGTCGCTATTCCGTCGACTAACGACTACATAGCGACGGACGCTTATTAGCGACGAGCTGATGCCGACGGATTGTTTTGGCCAAAATCCGTCAGTTATCGGTCGCTAATAGGAATTTCCATCGGATTGGCGACGGATTCGGCCGTCGCTAAATCGATAGATTTTGGTAGTGAGGGCGCATGCGGCTCAATTAAGAGCCCATGCGGCTAGGATTCAATCAGGGGTACATGCGGCTCAGGAGTTCAAAAGTCCATGCGGCTAGCTAGGGCCATGCGGCATAAGTAGCAGGGGAAGAATCAGATTCATGCGGCTGGAGTTAAGTCTCATACGGCTGGGAGGCTACATGCGGCCCAAAAATTCATGCGACCAGGAATGGAACTTGCCGCATAAGGCTATGCGGCTAAGTTCATGCGACAGGAAACTAACTCATGCGGCTGAACTGTTCTTCTTCTCCAAATTTCCGAGAAGAAGAACCATGCAAGCCATGGCTTCCAAACTCCATAAATCCTTCAACCAGAGTCCAAATCCGAACTTCCATAGGTCAAAATGGGGCAGAATGAAATACTCTACAACATGGAACCATCAGAACTTGATAATAACAAGATTAAGTAGATCAAACCTGTCACGCCCCAGAACCATAATACTGGAGAGCGGGGGAATGACTCAGCCAGCTACGTATTACGGGTAGATGAATACCGTATAATACGATCAATGCTGTCTAACAAGACGTGGGGGTACATACTACATGAAAGTCTCCTATGGTCACTTTACATCTATTGTCTCAATCATTCAAACAAGAAACAGAAATAAAGAACATGTGAGATAAAGCAGTAAGGCGTCCCAAACGCTCAGTCAAAATATTCTTGATATCTGGCTTTACAAAACACAGCCAGATGATGTAGTCAGTATACACAATTGTTATCAGCTGCAGCCTGACTTAGTTACAATTATGCAAAAGTAGGTACAAGACAATCTGACTAACATGTCGGTACCAAACGGCAAAGTATAAAGTATTTAACAAAACGAGCGGGGAAGTAAGAAAACCCACTCGAGCCCTCCTGCGATCATCCCTCTAGTGTTGACTATCGTGGAGGTAGAAGTAAGCTGGATCCTCGGGGACCGGCTCTAAATCTGGCCATGCAAAACCAGAGAGGTTAGACCTCTAACAGCAAGTATCGCAAGAAAGCACGATATGAGGGATTAAAACCAGTAATGAGAAAATATGATAAATAGATCTCTGCTTTCTACTGGGATTCACATAGTATCACGACACTTCGAACCAACCTCCCAACCAAACAAGGACAGAAGTTGGCACGTCATGTCCTGACATTCTGATCATCTCAGTTAGGTAACAGAGGACATACAGTACACAAACAAGTTAATTTAAACGGCCATTCAACTACTACGGCTTGCTACTGTGAGTTTCAAGTTATCCTGGAATTATGCAATAGAGATTCCTCAGTTCTTACTAGGTGCAAGCAAGGCTAGTTTACCCAGTCAATCAATTGCGCCAATCATGAATTAGACGAGTCCCAGCAGGACGTCCGTCATCAATATACAATATACAATAGATAATATAACCAGATACCGCTCCCTGCCCGTGTGGCAGATTTGTAGTATCTGTGGGGACCAGCCGGCCTGTCGGGCACTACTAGTCCCAAGAGGGCTGCCATGTAAGAACTCGGGAATCCATTCTCTCCATACAATCATTATTTTATTTAACTTAATAGTCTCTACGTTGAGTGAAATCCCATGCCGTGGATCATGGTCATTCAAATGAGTACTTCCGTACAAGTACGATATGCCCAACTCTACAACGATACCCGTGCGGTTAGGTTGTAGGTCTTACATAGCGTAATGCAACAATCAAAACTAACCACGGAATAATCATGCCTTGACCATAAAGTACACATGCTGCTTTTGTAAAATAAATAAATAAATAAATAAATTAAAGCCTGTATGTGCATGTATGTCAATATTCGGGATCAGCCAGTCGATTACAATAGTTTATAGTTAATATGAACGTGTCTCATTCATTCAATTTAATAAGACGACTAGCCAGTCTCTTAGTTCCAACTAGGAACGCATGATCAATTATTAGTCAAAGCAACAGTCGGGGTCAATTCGTGACGAGGCATGAAAGTCAAATTAGTATTAAGCATGGTCGAGTCTATAACTAGCATAAAATAGTTGGTAACACTTTCTTGAAGCCAAGAAAAATATCTACAACTTTCATGTTGGGAGTTGAAAGAAATTCTAGCCATAATTCAGTCAAAATAGGACATATAACAGTCAGAAACAACCAAAATAGGCATATGCGGCCTATTCTGCGACATGCATGCGGACCTACTGTGACATGCGGCTCATGCGGCCCTACTGCGACACCATATGCGGCTCAACTGCGACATACGGCCTATGCGGCCCAACCGCGACACCATATGCGGCTACTGCGATATGCAGCCTATGCGGCCCAACCGCGACATCTATGCGGCTCAACTGCGACATACAGCTCATGCGGCCCAACTGCGACATCATGCGGCTCAACTGCGATATGTGCCCCATGCGGCTCATTCGCGGCACCATAAGCGGCTCAACTGCGACATGCGGCTTATGCGGCCCAACCGCGACATCTATGCGGCTCTACTGCGACATGTGCCTCATGCGGCCCAACCGCGACATCTATGCGGCTCTACTGCGACATGCGGCTCATGCGGCCCAACCGCGACATCTATGCGGCTCTACTGCGACATGTGCCTCATGCTGCCGATGAACATAGAAGTTTGACCAAAATTGTTTTGGCCATAACTTCCTCAAAATAAATCGGAATCTAACTTTTCAAAAGCCAAACTTTGGTAGAATTAAATTCTCTACAACATAGAACCACTTAGTTTTGAAAACAACAAAGTTTGATAGATCAAAACCATAAAATCCATATGAAAACCAAAACTTAAAACTTAGATCTACACCAAACCATCCATGGAAATCAAAAACTTCAAGACCTAAACTTGTAGAGGAAGAGAAGATGAACAACATAGGCTAAAAATAAATGGGGATGCATAAAATCCTTCATGGTGTGCAAGATGTACTTGCCTCTCACAGGTGGGTTAGGGTTTGGTGGAGGAGTAAATGTGAATGAATGAAGAGAGAGAATGAAAGAAGAAGTTTTATATCAAGGTCAAGTGGATCTCCACCATTCATTCTCTCCACCAAATCCAAGCCATCCATTCCTTTCCATGTTGAACCAAACCGAACCAAGTTGGTTTACCATGAACCAAAATGAACCAAGAGCCAAGAAAAAGCAGAAAATAAAATACAGAAAAATAATTAGCATAAAATTAAAAGAATTAAATATAAAATAAATGCATGACAGATACTAAATAAATTCGGGCAAGCGGTATACGTATAAAAATACGCATTCCGGGAACGGAGAGTGACAAAACCCAAGAAATTCGAGAATACAATAAACTTAGATCTAGAAAAATTTAGCCATGGAAATTAAAAATGTCAAGCACTAAAGAGTCTTAGAATGTTGCAAGGAAGAAAATGAAACAATAAATCTTGAGTTCCTCTATGAAGCAAGATGCACTTGTCTAGACCTTCTGGTAGGTGAAGAGTAATGGTGGGGAAGAAAAAGAGTAATAAAGAGAGAGAAAGAGGAGTGGGCTAATAAATGGGGATGGTGGTGGTAGGTAAGGGTTCTCCCCTTGGTTCATGATGAACCAAGGCAACCCAAGCCTAGCCGAACCAACCCAAAATAAACCAAGCCATGAAATGCCAAGATAAGCCAAGCAAGGAATCATACAATACAAGATAAAATACGTACATATATTCCAAAATACGTAATACGAACTACATGCATCACACCTTGCTAATTAACTGTCATATTATTTATTTTTTGCATTATTTACTTTGTTTCATATTGTTAGTTTTCTTTGTTATAAACTGCTCATCCAAGCCATACTTGGGTACAATCGACTTTATCAGTCGTTTCCTTTGCTTTATTTTTATTTGTTGTATGTCGACTTAGTTGTAGTGGACTACCCTTCTATTGTGGGATATTCTTATATCTCCGTTGGCCATGACACTCACACTATACGGTTTGAGACATTTTGCTAGGGGCACGACTTATGGACTGGCCATCTCTAAAGTCGTGTGACGGTAGTTGTTCGTAACTGCTATGACTAGGGTTTTAGAGACTCAAGCAGTTACAAAACTGGACGAGCCATGGACATGACTTGAACAGTGTGAGAAATATTGGGGGAGGACAGTCGCTAGTGCGTATGGGAATCCAAACAGGTAAACCACAGTCTCCGGATGGAACTGTGGCGATTTATATTTGCAGATGCCCTCTGACATTTTGGACGTTACGGACGGATACAGATGACTGGATGCCAGTTACGTACATGTAGCCTAAATCCCACCCATGCGCATGAAAGTTGTCCTCTAAATTGCAGAATAGATGGTTAGCATTCCCTTTTGCATATTGGTATCTAAGAAAGTCTTGTATATTATTATTATTTTGACAGTTCATATTACCTTGTTCTTTCTGTATCTTGCTACGTCCCTCTGAGGACCTAGTTATTCTCCAGGTGTGTGTTCATGTCTTTTGCAGGTATCCTAGCCGAGATCATGGTCTTCTCCATTTATTCGAAGATGACGTGACTTGGTTCCTCCTTGCTACTTCCACTTAGCCCTTTTATATATCATGTACTTCTTCCTTTTTATTTTGGTTGGTAGTGGATGTGTCTCCATCCAACATATTGTACCAAGACAATTTATTATATGATATCTTTTATTTCCTTATTTCGTGGATGAGTTTAGTTAGTTGTGGTTTACTGCAATTTACAGCTTATGTATACATACAAGGCCCGGCACTTCGTATGTGTCACGACCCGCACCCAGTGTAAGGGCACGATAAGTGGTTACGTCCAGCCTATGCCGCAGTATCGGCGGTAGAACGCTGTCCTAGGTCACATACATCTAACAGTTATAAGGTACCTGTACAGTTTATACACTCCGAATGGAGGTGACATAAATAAGTATAACTCAATCACAACTAAGGAAGAAAGTACGATACGATAGAATAGATAAAACACAGAATCCACAGATGATAAATACAAGATAGAGAGATAGCTGAAATCTAAGATAAACATATCCACAAATCCAGAGTACAACTCCAATATATACAAGTGTATCTGACATAACATGAAGATAAATAGAACTAGCCTAGCTAACTAGCCTAGTCTACAGGGGTAGTGTCGTCAGCAAGTGCTGGGTCCTCCTGAGAGTCCAGCTCAAGTGTGTCGTCTATGCCTGCTCCGTAATAAATGGGACAGAACTCCTCAGTGTCGTCTATAAAATTCAACAGGTCCAGTCAGGACTGGAGCGAGCACAGTACATCTCACGCAGTTCATAATATGACAGGATATATAAATATGTAATAGAGTAAGATACATAAAACATTGCAGAATATACATGAAGTAAAAGAGAGAGCTGTAATGTAAATAGATACTATAAATAGAGAACTACAGTGAACTAGTAATTTAGAGTACAAGATGAACATGTGAACGGCTTGAATTTGCACATGAGTAATCTAAGAGTTTGCACATGAGTATACTACTTTGTAATTGTTCACATGACCATTTATACTCCCCCATACCCCCAATCAATACACAAGGATCCAGACAGGTTATGTTATTGCACATAATATCACATGAAGGTCCATAATAGGGTGCACATGATTGTATACATGAGAGCTCCGTGAACATGAGAGTACATGAATCACAAGAGTGCACATGAATGGTGAAAGCACCGGAGTACATGATGAAAGTGAAACGCACATGACATACTGTAACCCGATGCTCCCGAGGGGGATAACATCTCATGAAGGGATCCATATAGTACCAATCCGTGTTAAACATCGTGACAGCATCAAGTAAAGTAATCTAGAGCGTAAATATAAATCCTATCAAGTATGAAACGGTCAGAAAATGTACTTACCTGATATCCTGAACGTCTGAATGAAATACTGCCTGAGGAGTGGTGTTTGGCTCCTAATCAGAACAGTACAAGTCATAACATGTCCAACTAATAAAGTAAGCTACTATGATGCAGTCTACATGATATTAGGTCAATCCTAGACTAAAGTCAACCCTGATCAACTTCAGTCAACTAAATAGTCAAAGTTAGGTCAACTAGGTCAACCTAGACCTAATCAAGTCTCACTACGCCTAACCTGTCTACTTTAGCAAGTACACACCATACACAAGTCTATATGACTCTACACATGTGTATATTTTATATACACAAGACCACACAAGGATACCATAGGCTATGTTATCTAGGTTATATGCCATAGTCCCTTATAAGCAAAACACATATAATCCATATACTCATATACATACTATACATATAGGTAACACCTATATTGTATTACAATATCACATTAGTTATATATATTATTTATATATATATATATACACATGTATATATAGAGAGAGTTAGAGAGGGGAAAAACAAGGCATATATGTAAACATGTGTGTGCACATTGGGATATATGAGAGTGTCAATGTGAGATTAGGGTGTGAGTGTATAGTGTATACAATGTGTAGGTGAGCATGTATTCATTGTGTGTGTGAATGAGTGAATATAAGCAATAGTTAATCCCAGGTTGCAACAGTTTTGACAGTTAGCAATAACTAAGAGTTTAAATAGTGTATAATAGGGAAACATTCCCAGGTTCAGTTTCCAGGTTGAAATGGACCAATGTCCTGTGTGTGTGCCTGTGCAAGAGTGGAAAACAGTGTGTACATTGTGTATATTAATCTCAGATTTGAGTTTATCATAAATGTGCATTTGTGTAATAGGTTAGCTATGTATTCAAGTGTGTGTGTGAGGTTAATTCCTGTGTGTGTGTTATCTAAACATGTGACAGGAATAGGTAGGTTAAATCTCAGGAATCTCAGGTTTGTGTGTATGTGTCTCTGTTCAAGTTATCTCAGGTTTAGTCTATAGGTGGCAATAGTGATTCTCAGTTTCATGGCAACTTAGGCATTCAATAGGAAGGAAACCAATTCATGACATCAAAACTGAAACTAAACTAACATTAAATCACAAGGAAGGGGGTTTACAAAGTGAAGTCCCAGTTCAAAACAGTGTATCAGTGAGCATTGAGTGTCTCAGGAATCAAAAGTGAATTACAATGAACAAGTCTCATGAATTCAGAATTAAAAACAGTGTAACAGTTAATGCCATCCCAATTAAGCTGCCAATTTGAAAATAAAATGTGCAACTAAACTCCATGCCAATATAACCCTCACCTGTTAGCTAAATCCAGATGCAATTACAACACTAATTAGATCATAACATAACTAACACATTCGAATCTCAGGAATTCATTGACAGATTTCAGTTATTGAGACCCAAACCCACATGTAATTTCGAACACAACCAACCAACTAAATCACCAAGAACTGAACCCTATCATGATTCTCATTCATAACAGCAACTAACCATATAAATTACAGGATAAGAACATTTAAATGTAATTCAAAATGGAGCAAAATAGTGAGTGCATTTCACTGATACTCAACAGTATCAGAAAATAGGATTTCCCATTCGAATTGAATTAATCAATTAAATAGTTGGGTTAATGGTTGGTAATTAGAGACTAACATGTGCATGTGGTTTACTACTCCTTTACGTGTCCAAAAACAAGACACAAGTGTCCAGAACCTATACGAACCCAATCACACTGAACTGGGTTCAGACAACAGTGTACCCGTGTCCAGTGCAAGTCGAATTTCTTACTCGACACAAATTCATTGGACACGAGGCCTTGGGGGTGTCATGTCAGACATGTCCCAAGCTCTGTGTCCAATCTCACGTGTCCAGAATTAGCCACACGAACACCCGAGTAGCAGGACAGTCCAGCCGCGCGCGAGCGGGGCGTGTCCATGAGTCCAACTCGACACGTACTGGACTCGATCCGTGTTCAGTCAAAGGAAAATTGATAAGCCACATAAAAACGAGAATTCCTATTCAAAAACATTTCGATAACAAGTCGAAATGCCCACTGTGGCATTTTGTCGAACACTACTAAACCTAGGCTGATACGTGTCCGATACGGACACGTAAAGGACACGACACCACACGAAACCTATTCCTACAGTTAGAGGATACCTAGTGCTATGCAAATATGCCAAGAAATCGAAAATCTAATGGTTGAATAGGAAGTTACCTATGTGGTGCTCCTCCTCAAGAAAGCTCAATAATAGAGATCCTTCCTAGCTAGCTCAAAGCCCCAATAGAGTCCAAAACTGAAGTTAACCTCCACCAACAGTAGGAGAACAAAAATTAGGTTACAATGCAAGAAGTTTGAATGAAAATAGATGAGTATTGATCAAAATAGAAAAGGCTGAAGGAAGAACAAACCTTGCTATTGAAAAAAATGGGAGAATGAACAAAAGAGGCAAGTATTTTTGGGAGACATTAAATAGGGGTGTTGATCCCTAGGTGGCCGGCCCATAAAGCTAGGGTTAGGGTTTTGGGAATAGATCAAGGGCTCTCCTAACATCTAGTCAAAGCAAGGGTCCACAAGTCTAGGTTTACACACTAGTCTAAGTTGCAACCTAGTTAGCTCTAACTAACCATGACTTAACCAAAATTAATCATGACTAACTAATACTAACCATGGCTAACTAAGACTAATCTAGGTTAGGTCCAATCTAGGTTAGGGCTAATCACAACACATGGTAACTAATTAAATAATATTAAAAATCACACCATTCCAATAAATATATTTAATTTCAAATAATTTCAAAATGACAAAAATACCCTCAAACTAGAAATGTGGTAGTGACAGTATGTATATAGCTGGCATGTCTACGTACTTAGTCCTACGTATTTTGGTACTGGGGCATTACAGAGAATGCCATTCTCCGTGTTACTAACACAGAGAATGGCCATTCTTCGTGTAAATTAAGACGGAGAATATCATTTTCCGTGTTACTAATACGGAGAATGGCCACCCTCATGCGAAATTAATATTCTTCATGTTCTAACACGAAGAATGGTCATTCTCTTGCATTTTATGGTCAGTTGAAACTTTGGAGGGCCATAACTTTTGACTGGGAGGTCGAAACGAGGCCCGGTTTGTCGCAAAATGAGCGTATCTTCGAGGAGCCGAAAATTAATAACTTCTTTGTTAGTTGGCCTTCCAAAATTTTAGAATCACGAAAAAAAGATGTTTGGACCTCTATTTTAGCACTTTTGTCGTTTGTCTCGGCATTTTATAAATTTTCCCTTTATAAATAGGACTGCCACCCCCTGGCAGTCCTACACTTATGTAGGACTGCCAGCACCCTGGCAGTCCTTCTTTTGTGTAGGACTGTTAGGGGAGTGGCAATCCTAATTGAAACTCTCTGTGACAGAGAGTTTCAGTTTCAAACTCTCATCACAGAGAGTTATAAATAGGACTGCCATCCCCTGGCATTCCTACATTAAATTAGGACTGCCAGGGTGCTGGCAGTCCTATTTAAAACTCTCTATGACAGAGAGTTTCATTTTAAAACTCTTATCACAGAGGGTTTCAATTAGGACTGGCAGGGTGCTGGCAGTCCTGATAATAAATCAAGAATATCAGGAATTAGCCAACAACTTAAGTTTCCAAACGCAAATAACAATTACATATCGGACAAATACATATCTAACAAGTACATAAATAACAACATAAATTACAACTACATATCAGACAAAATATCCAACTTCAAAAAAATAACATAAGTGTCAACTACATATCCTTCAAAAGTCTGTCCAACAACTTAAGTTTCCAAACAACAAATATATCCTTCAAGTTTCAAACAACAAAAACATCCAGATTACATCCAACTAATGATCATTCCACATCCAACTACATATCATGCCGGGTCTTTGAACGAGACTCCCTATTATTCATGAAGGGGAACTCGACCACGTCGTCGATGCGATCAAGCTCGTTGGCAACCGCGACACTAGCGTCACTTTGGCAACCTCTCCGAAGTGTCTGGGTGTCACGACCCGCTACCCAAATTGTTGGGCCAGGCCGAGTCATGTCCAGCCTACGTTGAGATAAAACGTAGTAAGCTGTTCTAAAGACAACAGGATAAGACTAAATGTGCTAACAGTTCTATAAGTGAAGAAGAATCATAAATGCTCCAAACACAAAAGTCGTCGTATATAGTAAAATATCCAAGTACAAGTAAACTGAAATGTAAAATTGGATACATGTCCAGTTATAAAATGATATAGTCTAATACATGTCTACTCTCAAAAGTCTAAGTAAACAAAAGACAACTAGGCGAGGTTTCCTGCAGGAACATCCTCGTAAAGCAGAGCCGGGTCCTCGGTAGTAATCCCATAATATGAGTCGCAGAGTAACTCCTCCTCAGTAAGGACACCTACAACGTTATCCTGTCAGGACGGGAGCAAGTACTGAATCTAGCAAACTAGCATATGAAACATGAAAATGAACATGTGAGGAATAACTGGAAACATGGCATCACATAGTCTATCATGGCAAGGATACATATGTCATAGAGACAGATGTACATGTAGTGTTTAAAACTGTAGCAAGTACGTGATCGATCAATAGATATACAATGTACTGTGGTACATGTAAATAAAATATACATACGTACAAGTCAACAAGCATAGGTGTACATCCGTACAGAAATGCGGGATAATGGCCTACGGCAAAGTATGCATATAAAATGCGACCTTGCTCGCTACTATAGGGGGGTCATGATCACGTACTCTACCATCAGTTTCCCCATAACCCGTATTCTATCATGTGAGAGATACATAAAGACAGTTCTAAGCATGGTAGTAACTGGAAGTACAATATGTAGAGTTTCTAACTTGCTACCCCAAGGATCAGCATTTAACATGGTGGAGTTTGCAGTTCATTTATGTGACAATATGTAAAGTTCGTAGAAAGTACTTGCCTCTAGCAAAGCAAAACAAAACAAGCTGCGATAATAATGCTATGGATGTCCAGTAACTCGTCGCTGTAGAAGTAAAATATAATAACTTAGTTTTACACTAAGCTAAAATACTAGGACACTAAATGGTGCGACACGACTTGTGACTGGGCACCTAGCCAAAATGATGACTTGGCATAGGAGACCAATGTGGGGTGACACACTATGTTAACTAACTTTCTAGGGTCTTTATACTAGTGAGGGATGGGGTTCAACACGACTAAAATTTCAAATAACACAAAAAGCTACAAGTCGTAATTAATCAATAAATAAATCAAAAGATCATTGTGTTCTAACAATTTTTGAAGTAGACAAAAAGCTTAGTTTTCCTTAAAGTAAAGTACCAAGGTGATCCTTGTTAATCATAGAAATTTATTATAATTTTTCTGGAATTTATTAACCAGTACAATTTTTTTTTTATAAAAATCAGTTTTCCTAAGTATACAGAAAAATGAGTTTTGGTTTCATATGCCAAACTAGTGGCAAAACAGTAAATTAAATACTACAAAAATTATACTAAATTAGCTAACTTAACATAGTATCTAAAAACTATTTTTCCATAATTTTAGCAATACTTTAAGTATTTTTAGAAAATCAAAAACAGCAATGCACACAATAATTAATTATCTGCGTATTTTGTCCATGTATATAATTTGAACCAAAGTTCAAATACAGGACCCAAGGCCATGAATCAAGTCCAATATGACTTGTACAGGTCTTGAATGTGTGAAAACACATTTGAGCCCAAATACCCATGCTAGACTTGGACACCAAATGGTTGCAGTAATTTAAATACAATAAAAATATAATTTGGTGATAGTGCAAAATAAATATTATTATTTTAATAAGGCTAATTTGTACAAAAGAATATATACATACCTATGCTAAAAGTATATATAGATATATAAGGAAAAATACTTAATTTATAAGGTATATATATATATGTATAAATATATATACATATATAGGAAAATACTTAACAATAAAGTGTATATATATGTTAATATATATATACATGAAAATATATACATATATACATAATACATACATATATGAATATATATATAAATACAAACATATTTATATAAAATTTACTAATTATAAAATATATACATATATATAAAATACTGTCAAAAGCAGTATATACACATATATATACTAATATATATATATACATATATATATAAATATATATATATAAAACTGAAAAAGAAAAAAAAAGAAAAAGAAAAGAAACCGAAAAGAAAAGAAGACAGAAAAGGAGGGGGGCTCGAACCCTGTCCTCAGGAAGGGGGGGTGTTTTGATCACTGCGCGCTGGCCAGTGGGCCAGCGGCCCGCTGTGTTAGGAATAGGTTTTAGGTAGATTTTATTAGGTTTTAGTTGTTAAAAAATAGTAACACGAAATATCGCTCTGTGTCCTGACAGTTTGGGACACAGAGTCTGCGTGTCCGTGCTATGCACGACACGCACGAGCATCGATTTACGTGTCCAAGCTTACCAAAGGATCACCCGTGTCCTGACGAGTCACCCATGCTAAATCGAGACACAAATAGACACGAAGATAAACCGACATGTACGTGTCCGGCTAGTCGGGGGGGTCTGAGAGTGCTGGCAGGCGGAGTAGGCGTCGGGGTCGGGGCGCTCCAGTGGCGCTGGGCTCGGCGTGACAGGGCGAGTCGAACGGTGGCGGTTGTGGTCGATGTAGGTGGCTGTGGAGCTGGTGGTGGTGTGTCGCCGGAGTTAGGGTTAGGTCTAGGGTTCAGGTCGGAGACGAGGGGCTACGGTGGTTGTGGTGGAGTGTAGAGCTAGGGTTTGGGTTTAGGAAGGAAGGGGGGTGTTTTTATAGGTTTTTAGGGCGGTGGGGATGGCCGAGAAAGGCGGGAAAGATCGGGGTCGGTCGCCGGCGACGTGGCTGGTCGTCGGGGGCAGGTGAGCCCGATCGTGGGGGGGGTTTAGGTTTACACTTAGGTCCCCTAGAATTTAGGTTATTGCATAATAGGTCCCCACAGTAGTATATGCAAATAATCATTTGCATTTATTAGTTTAAAACAATTAACAAATTACAAACTGATATAAAAATAATTTGAATAATTACAAAACAGTATTAAAACAATTCTAATAATTGAAAATTGATATTAAAACATTTTAGAAAATTACAAATCAATATTTTTGCATTTTAAAACTCATTTAAAAATTCTAAAAAAATTTCTAAAAATTCCTAATAATTATTTTAAGGCTAAAATTAACATTAAAAATTAATTAACACCAATTTAACTAAAATTGAAAAACAGGGGCTGACAAGTCTTTCCTCCTTGAAAAATTTCGTCCTCGAAATTCACAAGGATTGAAGACCCGACAACATTCTAACATAACAAGCAATGCAACAAAATGACTAAGGCTGCGATCGAAACTAACCTCTAAGGTATCAAGCGGGAACGGGTGGTTCCCTCGCAGCGGTTGGATCGAACAAGTAAGGGTATCTCTCCCTCATGTCCGACTCCCTCTTCCAAGTAGATTCACCTGGGGAGTGACGGCTCCAAGCTACTCGCACTAGGGGTATAACCTTGTTCCTCAGCCTCTTCTCTCTCCGGTCTAATATCTCCACTGGCTGCTCAGAAACTGTAAGGCTCGATCCGACCTCCAACTCTGAATGATCTAGCACATGACTGGGGTCTGGAACATATCTCCTCAGCTGAGATACGTGAAAGACGTTGTGAACTCCTGCTAGGTTGGGTGGAAGTGCAACCCTGTAAGCTACCTCTCCGATCCTGCCAAGCACCTCGAATGGCCCGATGTATCTGGGGCTCAGCTTCCCTCCTCGTCCGAACCGGATCGTCCCTCTAGTAGGTGATATCTTCACTAGCACCATATCACCGTCTGCGAACTCCATCGGCCTGCGACTAGCATCAGCCCAGTGTTTCTGCCTGTCCTGAGCTACTCTGAGCCTATCTCTGATCATCCCGACTTTCTCTGCTGCATCCGTGATCATCTCTGGTCCAAGCATAACTCTGTCTCCGACATCATCCTAAAAGAGCAGTGTGCGGCATCGTCGTCCATATAGCGCCTCGAAAGGAGACATACCAATACTGGCCTGGTAGCTGTTGTTGTATGAAAACTCTACCAAGTGCAGATGGCTCTCCCATGATCCTCCGAAGTCCAGCACGCAGGTCCTCAGCATATCCTCCAGTGTCTGTATCGTCCTCTCGGACTGCCCATCTGTCTGTGGGTGGTACGCCGTACTGAACTTGAGCCTACTGCCCAACTCCTCCTGCAAGCTCCTCCAGTAGTGGGATGTAAATCTGCTGTCTCTGTCTGACACGATGCTCACTGGCACTCCGTGTAGGCGAACTATCTGCTGTATGTATAGCTCCGCCAACTTCTCGGTGGAAAGCCCCACCTTGAAGGGTATAAAGTGCGCACACTTCGTCAGCCTGTCTACAATGACCCAGATGGCATCCTTCCCTCCTTGGGAACGAGGAAGCCCTGAAACGAAGTCCATCGTAATATGTTCCCACTTCCACTCGGGAATGGATAACGGCTGCAACAAACCAGCTGGCCTCTGGCGCTCCGCCTTGACCTGCTGACAAACTAGGCATCTCGAAATAAAATGTGATACATCCCTCTTCATCCCGTGCCACCAAAGATGTTCCTGCAAGTCACGGTACATCTTGTTAGTACCAGGGTGAATAGAATATCTCGATCGGTACGCCTCCTGCAAAACTGCCTCTACCAGCTCTCCCTTCGGTATGCACAATCGGCTGCCATGCCTCAGGGATCCATCCTCTGCTATAGTGAAGTCATCCAGCAATCCAGCCAATGCCTGGGGTCGAAGTCTGCGAAGGCTCTCATCTGTAGACTGTGCCTCCCGGATCTGCTCCATCAATCCTGACTGAATGTCAAGCGCCATCATCTGTATCACTGATCCTGGCCGAACTAGCTCGATACCGAGCTTCTCCAGATCCTCCCATAAATGCCAATTAATCATCAGGTACCATGCCATCGGATGCCTGCTCAGCGCATCCGCCACCACATTTGCCTTCCCGGGATGATACTGTAAATCGATGTCGAAGTCCTTCATCAACTCCAACCATCGTCTTTGCCTCATGTTCAGCTCTTTTTGCGTGAACACATACTTCAAGCTTTTGTGGTCAGTAAAGATTTCCACACGCTCTCCATATAAGTAATGTTTCCATAACTTGAGTGCAAAGATCACCGCAGCTAGCTCAAGGTCATGGGTAGGATAATTTCTCTCATGAGTCCGCAACTGTCTAGATGCATAAGCAATCACTTTTCCATGCTGCTGTAGGACACATCCTAGCCCCTTCCCAGAAGCATCGCTGTATATGGTGAAACCTCCAGAACCTGAAGGTAAAGTCAGAACTAGAGCGGTCGTCAGCCTCCTCTTCAGCTCCTCAAATGCCGTCTGGCAGTCCTCTGACCAGATGTACTCTACGTCCTTCCGCGTCAGCTTCGTCATGGGTTCAGCTATCCTAGCAAAGTCCTGGACGAACTTTCTATAATAGCCTGCTAAACCCAGAAAGCTCCTGATCTCTGAAACTGACGTCGGAGCCTTCCACGTCTCAACTGCAGCAATCTTCCTGGGATCCACCGAGATTCCATCTCCAGTGACTACATGGCCGAGAAACTCTACTCGGTCTAAAAAGAACTCGTACTTCGGTAATTTGGCAAACAATCTCTCCTGCCTCAGAATCTCCAAAACTATCCGCAAGTGCTCTGCATGCTCCTCTGGCGTCTTCGAGTATATCAGGATGTCATCGATAAACACTACGACGAACTTATCCAGATACTGGTGAAATGTCTTATTCATCAAGTTCATAAAGACAGCTGGCGCATTTGTGAGACCAAATGGCATCACCAGAAACTCGTACTGCCCGTACTTCGTGTTGAACGCCGTCTTCTGGATGTCTGCTGGCCTAACCTTCACCTGGTGGTACCCGGATCTCAAGTCTATCCTGGAAAACACCTTCGCCCCGCTCAACTGGTCGAACAAATCATCTATCCTGGGCAGAGGATATTTGTTCTTGATGGTGATGGCATTCAAGGCCCGATAGTCAATACACAACCGGACTGTACCATCCTTCTGAGGCACAAAGAGCACTGGTGCTCCCCATGGAGAAGCACTGGATCGAATGAAACCCTTTTTCAACAGGTCATCAATCTGCTCTTTCATCTCTATGGCCTCCTTAGGATTCACTCTATAGCAAGCCTGGGATACTGGTGATGAACCCGGCACTAGATCTATAGTGAACTCCACATCTCTGTCAGGCGGAAGTCCTGGAAGATCCTCTGGGAATACATCCATAAACTCCCTAATGATAGGGTGTGGCGGTGCTGCATCCCTGACTGTAGCACAACAGTTCGGCTCTAGACTGATCTCCGGCCCTGTCCTCCTGACACTGAATGGTGCTGTGCCTGGGGGACTGAACAAAATACTACCCTCATAGCAATCTATAGATGCATGGGCATAGCTAAGCCAGTCCATCCCCAATATGATATCATAACCGGAGAGTGGCATCACAAAGAATCGCCCTCTGAACTCTCTCCCGGCTATAAAAATAGAACATCTATAGATAGATCTAATAGGCACTGGTCCTCCTCCCGTCATCACTCTACTAATCTCCGCAGTAGGTGTAGCTACTAGATGATGTTTATGCATAAACTCTAATGATAGGAAGCTATGAGATGCACCAGAATCAAATAAACATACAGCTAGAAAAGTATGCAAATAAACATGACCTGTGATGACGTCAGCTAAGTAATCCGGCTCCGAAACCTGCTCCGACTCCGGCTCAAGGGCTAGGCTATAGACCTTCCCCTGAGGTCCCTTCTGCTGCTGCAGATGCTGCCCAAACCTCTGCTGCTGAGTCGGGAGTGGTCCTCTAGGTCCCTTCGCCGCTGGACAGTTCCGAAGCTGATGGGTGGCAGACCCACAAACTAAATACTGCCCCAATCTCTTCCTGCAAACGGACCTGTCGTGCCCTGGTCTTCCGCAGAAAGAACATATAGCTCCTCGCTGCTGCTGCTGCTGGGGTCCCGGAGCTCTAACTGGCAGGGTCTGATCATGTGGTGTAGAGGGACGGTAAGTCTGCTGGGGTGGCGTCGGTGCTTTCTGCTGGAAAGCCTGAAGCTTGGACGGTCCCTCATGATGTACAGAAGCCGGCCTCTTGCATGACAGAAGACGCTCCTCGATGCTCCGGGCTAACTCTAGGCTCTGGTAATAGTCAGTCGTACCGTTTGCCACTATAAGAATGCCAATGTCTGGAACTAGACCATGGCAAAACCTACGGGTCATCTCCTCTGGATCAGCAACCAGACTAGGAGCAAAATAGCTCAGGCGACTAAACTCTCCCGCATAGTCATCAACAGAACGGTTCTCCTGCTGGATGTTCTGGAATCGTAGCCCCATGGCTACTCTAGCAGTGGTCGAGAAGAATTTCTTCTTGAACTGGGTCTTGAACTGGGTCTTGAACTGGTCCCAGGTGGCTCTACCTCTCGCGAACAACGGCTCATTCCTGAACCAGACTCCGACTAAGTCTATCAGCAGAAATCCTGCTGCCTCGACCTGAAGGTCATCCGGCATCCTAACTCCCAGAAGCTTCCTCTCTACAGAATCTAGCCAGTCATCAGCTACTACTATGCCCTCAGTCCCTGAGAACTCCTTGGGATTCAGACCCATGAAGTCCTTGACCGTCCCCGTTCTCTGCCGTGGCTCTACATGTGGTGGGACCACGGAACGTCCCTCAGAATGCTCCATGCTCTGGCGGAGTAGGGTAGTCTGCTCCTGATGGGTTGTTAGGAACCCCTGGATCAGTGTGAGCAGCTGGGTCCCGTCGAGAGTGACGGAAGCCTGGATGGGTATAGTGATAGGGGGTGGTAGAAGTATCGGGTCCTGCCGGGCCTGGGATGTGGAAGGTGGTATATGGGTCTGTGGATCTGTGGAGTGGAGAAATGTGGTAGGTGGAGGTGTATCAGTCAACTGGTCAGCTGACTGGATATGGAGGGCCCCATTCTCGGGGGTAAATACTGGGATGAACGAGTAAGCACCATCTAAATTACACATAAAAAGACTTATAAGGACTTATTTAAAGTAAGCAATCATATGCAAGAAATTCTAATTATAATAGCAAACATGTGATGTATTTCCTATGTTGCAATCCTAGCATTCCTCTAAGTGTTCTAAGCGACTTTCCTAATGTTGTCTAATTACCTTAAGTTCCTAATTGCAGGCATATTTGGTACAATAACGTAACCAAATAGTTTAGTCAGGACCTGCATGGGCCACCACTAAAAACATGTCACGACCCGCTACCCAAATTGTTGGGCCAGGCCGAGTCATGTCCAGCCTACGTTGAGATAAAACGTAGTAAGCTGTTCTAAAGACAACAGGATAAGACTAAATGTGCTAACAGTTCTATAAGTGAAGAAGAATCATAAATGCTCCAAACACAAAAGTCGTCGTATATAGTTAAATATCTAAGTACAAGTAAACTGAAATGTAAAACTGGATACATGTCCAGTTACAAAATGATATAGTCTAATACATGTCTACTCTCAAAAGTCTAAGTAAACAAAAGACAACTAGGCGAGGTTCCCTGCAGGAACATCCTCGTAAAGCAGAGCCGGGTCCTCGGCAGTAATCCCATAATATGAGTCGCAGAGTAACTCCTCCTCAGTAAGGACACCTACAACGTTATCCTGTCAGGACGGGAGCAAGTACTGAATCTAGCAAACTAGCATATGAAACATGAAAATGAACATGTGAGGAATAACTGGAAATATGGCATCACATAGTCTATCATGGCAAGGATACATATGTCATAGAGACAGATGTACATGTAGTGTTTAAAACTGTAGCAAGTACGTGATCGGTCAATAGATGTACAATGTACTGTGGTACATGTAAATAAAATGTATATACGTACAAGTCAACAAGCATAGGTGTACATCCGTACAGAAATGCGGGATAATGGCCTACGGCAAAGTATGCATATAAAATGCGACCTCGTTCGCTACTATAGGGGGGTCATGATCACGTACTCTACCATCAGTTTTCCTATAACCCATATTCTATCATGTGAGAGATACATAAAGACAGTTCTAAGCATGGTAGTAACTGGAAGTACAACATGTAGAGTTTCTAACTTGCTACCCCAAGGATCAACATTTAACATGGTGGAGTTTACAGTTCATTTATGTGACAATATGTAAAGTTCGTAGAAAGTACTTGCCTCTAGCAAAGCAAAACAAAACAAGCTGCGATAACAATGCTATGGATGTCCAGTAACTCGTCGCTGTAGAAGTAAAATATAATAACTTAGTTTTATACTAAGCTAAAACACTAGGACACTAAATGGTGCGACACGACTTGTGACTGGGCACCTAGCCAAAATGATGACTTGGCATAGGAGACCAATGTGGGGTGACACACTATGTTAACTAACTTTCTAGGGTCTTTATACTAGTGAGGGATGGGGTTCAACACGACTAAAACTCCAAATAACACAAAAAGCTACAAGTCGTAATTAATTAATAAATAAATCAAAAGATCATTGTGTTCTAACAATTTTTGAAGTAGACAAAAAGCCTAGTTTTCCTTAAAGTAAAGTACCAAGGTGATCCTTGTTAATCATAGAAATTTATTATAATTTTTCTGGAATTTATTAACCAGTACAAATTTTTTTATAAAAATCAGTTTTCCTAAGTATACAGAAAAATGAGTTTTGGTTTCATATGCCAAACTAGTGGCAAAACAGTAAATTAAATACTACAAAAATTATACTAAATTAGCTAACTTAACATAGTATCTAAAAACTATTTTTCCATAATTTTAGAAATATTTTAAGTATTTTTAGAAAATCAAAAACAGCAATGCACACAATAATTAATTATCTGCGTATTTTGTCCATGTATATAATTTGAACCAAAGTTCAAATACAGGACCCAAGGCCATGAATCAAGTCCAATATGACTTGTACAGGTCTTGAATGTGTGAAAACACATTTGAGCCCAAATACCCATGCTAGGCTTGGACACCAAATGGTTGCAGTAATTTAAATACAATAAAAATATAATTTGGTGATAGTGCAAAATAAATATTATTATTTTAATATGGCTAATTTGTACAAAAGAATATATACATACCTATGCTAAAAGTATATATAGATATATAAGGAAAAATACTTAATTTATAAGGTATATATATATATGTATAAATATATATACATATATAGGAAAATACTTAACAATAAAGTGTATATATATGTTAATATATATATATGAAAATATATACATATATACATAATACATACATATATGAATATATATATATAAATACAAACATATTTATATAAAATTTACTAATTATAAAATATATACATATATATAAAATACTGTCAAAAGCAGTATATACACAGATATATATATATACTAATATATATATATACATATATATATAAATATATATATAAAACTGAAAAAGAAAAAGAAAAAGAAAAGAAACAGAAAAGAAAAGAAGACAGAAAGGAGGGGGGGCTCGAACCCTGTCCTCAGGAAGGGGGGATGTTTTGATCACTGCGCGCTGGCCAGTGGGCCAGCGGCCCGCTGTGTTAGGAATAGGTTTTAGGTAGATTTTATTAGGTTTTAGTTGTTAAAAAATAGTAACACGAAATATCGCTCTGTGTCCTGACAGTTTGGGACACAGAGTCTGCGTGTCCGTGCTATGCACGACACGCACGAGCATCGATTTACGTGTCCAAGCTTACCAAAGGATCACCCGTGTCCTGACGAGTCACCCATGCTAAATCGAGACACAAATAGACACGAAGACAAACCGACACGTACGTGTCCGGCTAGTCGGGGGGGTCTGAGAGTGCTGGCCGGCGGAGTAGGCGTCGGGGTCGGGGCGCTCCAGTGGCGCTGGGCTCGGCGTGACAGGGCGAGTCGAACGGTGGCGGTTGTGGTCGATGTAGGTGGCTGTGGAGCTGGTGGTGGTGTGTCGCCGGAGTTAGGGTTAGGTCTAGGGTTCAGGTCGGAGACGAGGGACTGCGGTGGTTGTGGTGGGGTGTAGAGCTAGGGTTTGGGTTTAGGAAGGAAGGGGGGTGTTTTTATAGGTTTTTAGGGCGGTGGGGATGGCCGGGAAAGGCGGGAAAGATCGGGGTCGGTCGCCGGCGACGTGGCTGGTCGTCGGGGGCAGGTGAGCCCGATCGGGGGGGGGGTTAGGTTTACACTTAGGTCCCCTAGAATTTAGGTTATTGCATAATAGGTCCCCGCAGTAGTATATGCAAATAATCATTTGCATTTATTAGTTTAAAACAATTAACAAATTACAAACTGATATAAAAATAATTTGAATAATTACAAAACAGTATTAAAACAATTCTAATAATTGCAAATTGATATTAAAACATTTTAGAAAATTACAAATCAATATTTTTGCATTTTAAAACTCATTTAAAAATTCTAGAAAAATTCCTAAAAATTTCTAATAATTATTTTAAGGCTAAAATTAACATTAAAAATTAATTAACACCAATTTAACTAAAATTGAAAAACAGGGGCTGACACTGGGCCAATTCCTTCACCTTTTGAGAATGTAAATAAAAGTATAAGTGAATTAAGTCTACAAACATAAAAATCTCAGTCTAATTACAAATATGGAACTCACCATCCTTACCAACCCAGTATACAAGACGTTTTTGGAAGGAAGAGCTCCAATTGCTCCAACGGCCACGGGACCCGGGTTTGTAGGGACATGCAGTTTACCCCCCCCCCCCCCCCCCCCCCCCCCGCATATGAGCATCATGTAGTTACCCACCCCCTCCATATGAGCAACATAGAGTACCAACCCTCCCCCCCATTTCCATCCCTATATCTCATTATATTAGGACTGCCAAGCCTGTGGCAGTCCTAATATAAAGCAGGACTGCCACAGTCCTGGTAGTTCTCTTTCACAAGAGGACTGCCAGGACTGTGGCAGTCCTGCTTTACATTAGGACTGCCACAGGCCTGGCAGTCCTACTGTATTCAAATCCGACTGTTGCAGCCGAACGGCCAAAGCAGGACTGCCACAGTCCTGGTAGTCCTCTTTCACAAGAGGACTGCCAGGACTGTGGCAGTCCTGCTTTACATTAGGACTGCCACAGGCCTGGCAGTCCTACTGTATTCAAATCCGACTGTTGCAGCCGAACGGCCAAAACGAGATGCTCGTTTGTCGTCTTCTAGGGTTAGGATTTCAAGAAAAAATATGGGTTTGTCGTGTTCGAAATTTTTTTTCATGAACCATAAAGAGATTCTAAACCTAATTTATCAAAAAAATTTAGAGAATTAAAAATATTCTAGGGTTTTGAATAGAGTGTACAAAATTCTTGAAGAAATTAGGGAATAACGTACCTAGATTCCGGTTGCTTCGACTTGCGTGTCGTCTCTTCGAATCTACGAATGTTGTTGAAGAAATCTTGGTGGAGGAATTGGGAGTGGAGTGGTGGAGGAGAAGAAAGTAAGGTTTTGGAAGAGGGCGAGGGAGAGTTCTCTTTTTTTCTTTTGGCGCAGAGAGAGTATAGAATGGGTTATGGGAAGGAATAAAGGGTTTGGGGGGTTGGGCTGCCCCCTAGCCAAATGTGGGTGCCCCCTAGTAAAATCTTTACCTCCTTGGGCGGCCCCCAAGTAAGGGTTGCCCCCTAGCAAAAATGGTGGTGCCCTTAGAAAAAACCTTTTTGTTTTTGCTAAACTATAACTTGATACCCTCTGAACTATTCAAGTTATTCAATTTTAACTTCATATCCTAAACTTTAATAGGTATCAACTTAATATCCTCCTCTCATTCATTTTTTCTATCGGTGTTAATTGAATATTGAAAATAACAAAAATACTCACATATTCTCTCTCACCCTCTCTTCGGCAACCACCCCTCCCTTTCCTTCCGTGGCGACGGCGACAGCTTGCGGCTGTGCAATGGCAACGGTGGGGGTGTGGAGGAGAAAGGGGGGTGGCCGTGGCAGGTAGTGTGATTGGAGGGGGGTACGCCATGAGGAGCTGGCGTGGGGGAGCAGGAGGTGGAGGGGGTGGGGCTGCGAGGTACAAGGGTGGACGGGGCGCGCGGTGCGGCCAAAGGGCCGGTGGTGGGGGTAGGGCGGCGGGGGTGGAGACGGCAAAGTGGGGGTGCTTTAGTAGAGGAAGGGAGAGGATAATTTAGCTAATATTTATTTATTTAACGAAAAAATTAACAGTGAGTGACGGAAGGTATCAACATAAAAATTATTAGTAGTTGATGGTATGAAGTTCTTACCTATTAAAATTTAGGATATCAAGTTAAAAAATTGAATAGTTGAGGGTATCAACTTACAATTTAGTCCTTTTTTTAGTGTATACTAATATGGAAAAGTTTATTTTATAGTGCACTTTGTGCACCAAATTGTATAATTTATAGCAGAACATGTAAATACTACATTATTTGTTTTGACTTTACAATCATCCATAAAGAACAGATATGCAACTCTAGAGGGGGGTGAATAGAGTTTATAACAATAATAGCCAAATAAAAATTAACTCTTTTCACCAATAGTAAATAATCAGAGTAGTAAATGCGGAAATAAAAAGATCAAGAGAGCATACGCAAACACAGCAGATTTTTAACCTGGTTTCTCTCGTGGAGGACTAATCCAGGCCTAAGAACTCTAGCTCAGGATTGAAATCCACTATTTGTGAAATAGCAGTTACACCCCGTGCCTTTTTTCAGAAGAACACGTCAACTTCTTACAAAGATCGTTGTGGCGAAACTTGGACTTTTCCAAGTGACTTATAACTTCTTGCACTCAAACTTCTAGTTGACTCACACTGAGCACCTTGGACGGTTGGGAAGTTTAATGGCTAAGTTGGATAGGAAGATTAGGCTCTTTAGTATGTAGGCTATAGAAGAGAAGATAATAAGAAGATTGTGTAATGCCCATATCTCGTATTACGTATTTGGAATACGTGTACGTATTTAGACCCGTATTGCATATATTCCTGCTTGATTTATTTTGGCATTTCATTGATTGGTTTATCTTGGTTCGGTTCGGTTTGTTTGGCTTGATTCGGTTTTATTGTGAACCCACCTACCACCACCATCATTTATTAACCCCTACTCTTTTCTCTCTCCTCATTTATTCTTCTTCTTCCCCACCATTACTTCTCCACCAACCTGAGAGAGAGAGAGAGAGAGAGAGAAGTTGTAGGCAAGTGCACCTTGCTTCATGGAAGAAGTCTATTTTTATTGTTCCATTGTCTTCCTCATGTGTTTCTAAGCCACTTTAGTACTTAGCATTTTTCATTTCCGTGGTTAAATTCTTGTAGATCTAGCTTTGTAGTATTCTCGGTTTTCATGAGTTTTGATCTATCAAACCTGCATATTTTTGCTATTTGATGGTTCCATGATGTAGAGAATTTCATTATGTCCCAACTTGACCTATGGAAGTTCGGATTTGGACTATGGATGATGGAATTATGGAGCTTGGAAGCCTGGCTTCATGGTGTCCTTCTTCTCGAAAATTTGGAGAAGAAGAACAGTACTTGACCGCATGACTATTTCATGCGGCAAGTATTTTTTCCAGCCGCATGGCCATTTAATTGAATATTTAATTACCTTTGGCCTTTTTAGCTAGTTGCATGCATTTAATGCAGGCATTAGCTTTTGCTTGCATGGAATTAAATAATCAGCCGCATATGGCCAACACAAGGTTAGCCGCATGGCAATTTGCCAATTCATAGCCGCATGGGCCTTTTGGCCATTAGCATTAAATATTGCCAAGTGAGCCGCATGGACTTTTGGCCATTAGCATTAAATATTGCCAAGTGAGCCGCATAGCATTAGCAACTGTTGTGGCCGCATGGCCAATTGTCTGAGCCGCATGGCCTTATAATATTTTGGCCGTATATGACCTTTATCCAATTCCTGGCCGCATGGCCACTATTCATTTCATGGCCACTATCCAATTCCTGGCCGCATATGGCCTTTGGATATTTTTGGCCACATGGCCTTAGCAATATTTTGGCCGCATGGCCTACGTAATAATTTTGGCCACATGCAATATTTAATTTCTAGCCGCATGGCTTATATATTAAGCACTTGTCTTATGGCCCCCACCTCATCCACTCTTGGCCACATGGCCTATTTATCATTCTTGGCCGCATGCAGCAAATGTGTGCTGGCCGCATATTGTTTAGTGACTTGCTGGCCGCATGTAATAATTTTTTCTGAGCCGCATGAGTCCCCCACAGTCCTTGCCCCTGCTAATATTTAATTACCACATGTATGCTTGTGCCATATTAATTGTTTTCTGACACGATGATGACCCGTTGTGGTACACTTTTGACAAATGACATGACTTGATGGTGGCCCGCCGTGGCGCACTCTTGACAAGAAAACCTGACATGATATATCTCGACATGCTGTTGCGACGGCTAACATGACATGACAAGTATGAATGACCTGGACACCGTGGACGATTGTGCTTGTACAAATGAACCCGTCTTGTCTTGCATCATGTCTAGGACAGGGACCCCTGAGTACCACGGTCAGGGGTACCTACTAAAAAGGACTAAGGCTAATAACTAGAATAACACAGTAGTCATGGAGAGATTTCCCCAGTTACAGGCGATCCCGTTATCCTGGCCACAATTGTTGGACTTGTAGCCTGTCAACGAGTAGGGCACAAGTCTAGACTCACTGATATGTGGAGTAGAACGAGGCATTGCTTAATGAATCCAAGTCGCCTGGATAACCTGGATTAGCTGCAGGGCTTGTGGCTGTGGAAGAATCTCGCTGCATCTTGCTACTAATTAGGCTTGTGATAACCCTAGTTAGTTAAAGTATCAAGCCGTACTTATTGCTTGGCCGTGATTGTTGGATGAGGAATAATCAGTCTAGTCTTGTCTTGATCCTGTACAAGATTGTTACATGTCCTGATTTCTTATATTATCTTGCCGATAAATGGTGGGAGAAACCAAATTCGGTTCAGACGAAGGGTTACAACCCCGGTCCTTGTTTGGTTTATGGGTTGTAACCTGGTTATCTGAATAGTCCCATGGTTATCTCATCGTATATCACCTGTCATGCTTTTCCTTAATTACTGTCTTTTATTATGTAATTATATTCTTGTGCTAATTGCTGGTTTTAGTTCCTAAGTGAAGCCTCCTTTATGGCACTTGCTCTTTTTGGGATCTGACCCAGCTGGTTTTGTATGGCCAGATTTCGGAGTAGCTCCAAAGGATCTACCTGTCTTCCAGCCCGATGGTGACCACTAGACGAAACCCTGGCAACGAGTGGGTTTATTTTGGCTCTCCCACTCTATTGTAAAAATATTATTTTGAGGCGTTTAGCCGACGAGCACTTGTTAGCTCGTATTGCACCTTTATTTACTATCTGCCTACGGGCTGTAACATGATTGGCAATCCTAGGGTTGATCATGTATGACTAAACTCTTGCTAGTCCTCACATTTTGTAACGACTAGCTTCATGATCAGCTGAATATGTAATGTTTGGGACGTCTTATTATTGTATATTTGATGATCTTACATCTTGTAACTTTACTTGCTTGCTTATGATTGAGACACTAGGCTTGTTCATGACCTTAAGAGACTGATGGATTGTAGTTAACCCTCATATATCTAGACAGCCGTGACCGTATGGTGAGATAGATTCCATTTCATTATACGTAGCTGGCTATGTTCGCCCCCGCTCTCCAGTATTCTGGTTCTGGGGCGTGACAGATTGGATGATTGAAAATGAGAGAATTCAAGACCTATTTATACTAGTTGGGATAGGCAGAATTCGGCCAGAATTATGTGTCATGAATTCAAATTTTTGGCCGTTGGACAACTAGAATCTCGCAGTCCCTACAAATTAGGTCCTGAAAATTGTTGACAGAGTTCGGCCCGAACTCTATGTGGAGGCAGAGTTCAGCCCGAATTCTGTCTCCATTGGACAGAATGTTCAAAGGCAGTTGGGCTTGTTCGGCTGATTTGGCTTTTGGTTGAGTGGAGCTGTGAGGGATAAGTCTAGCCCTAAGATGCTCAGTATGACTCAACGTACATTTGTCTAGACTCAATAAAAGTTAAATACAGACTCCAGAATACAAACAACAGCTGGTCTGAAGCAGATCTCGTCTAGAGCTGATATGATGAGGTGGTCGTTCTTGGATGTTGATAGAGCTTGATGTGTCTAGTTGGACTATGACAAATATTATTTTGTTAATTATTAAGATTAGATTGACTGTAATCCAGTTTGGGTCAACTATCCAAACAACCCCGCAGGTTTATACTATTTTTTTTTTTGAATAATTTGGAGTTGTAAACTTGCTAGCTTGGGTCTTACCGATATGAGTCTAAATCTTCATTATTTTAGTTTGTTACCCGAACCACTTAAAATTACATACATACAAGGATTGTCAAATTTTGTTGTCTTGTTTCTTTTTTGATGTCCGACAATACACACGAAACTGTGTACACTGCATTGTTTGTCTTTTGTACACACTGCTCTCAACCCCCACCATTATTATAAATAGAATGAATGATACGTTCATGTGGCTCGATCCACTTATCTTTGTCACCCAGTCAGATTCTTATATCTCTTCTCGGTAATCACAAGAGTCACCCTAGTTCGATCATTTCTGTCGTCCTATGAAACAACCTAACAAAAGAAGGGACATACAGCTTAGTTTAGTAACTTTAGTTAGTCCACCTGAAATGAAGTATTGAGTTTTTTTTTTAGCTCATACTAGCAAGGGTTGATAGATGGACAATAATTTCTCTTTCACTCGTGGGTTCCTCTTAAATCCATACTACATGATGTAAGTTTATAGGTTAGAAAGAACAATTCAGGTTTATAGGTTTGTTTGAGCTAGTGGTAGAGGAAGAGAAATAAGAGGAAGGACAAAATGATAATTTCACACAAGTAATCCAATAGTCGTACGACGAGCCTCTTAACTCACATTGTGTGGTTTTGGAGAACTTTTCCGCAATTATTAAGATTTGAGGTATAGAAGATTTAGGGGGACTTTTTCATAAACCCAACAAAATAAATGACAGTAGAAAGCACAAAGTGTAAACTAGAAAAAGCCAAGAAGATCAACCTGCAGTTCAGACTACATTAAGGTAGAAATAGCGCATAGTTCCCAATCCAATTGACAAATTTTGAGCCTGAAATTGCACTCAGTAGTCTCCCAACATTAAGATGCACGGAAATATTTGCCTCAACTATTGCTCAGATCAAAATAATCTCTTTCAAACGTCGTGTGTGCAAATTGTGGCAAAATCAGTACAATGTTGCTCGGCAATGAATCTTACTGACTGAATTGAAAATAGTAGTCACCAAATAAATTCTGACTCTTAAGCTAAAATGAATAACAAAACAAAACTACACATATATTGATAAAGCAGGAACACACCAGCCGATCCCTGAACCAATTTGTGGTTTTCAAATAAAATGGTACAGCGGAACTGGGTAAAATTTCAATAATCTGCAACTACTGCAAAGTGATCCTTAGCTAGTCTACGCAAAGAAGATAATATTGTTCTTTTCGCAAATCACTGTTGCTTGCATTCAGGAGGGCGATCTACTTGTGCGACATCCCCTCCACCCTTCTGCAGTTTAGCAAGACACATTTCAGCATAAAGATTATTCCTAAGAAAGCACAACCAAAGTAGGAAATCCAATAGGCAAGAGAGAGCACCTTTGATCCTGTAGCTGTCTGCTAAGCCAATTGCAAGAGAATTTTTTTATCATCATCAGTAATTGTAAGTTGTATAATGTAGTACTAAAAATGTGCTTGAGAGAATTGGATGGCATACCTTCCTTTTTGTCTTGCTTTCCTCCTCTTCATCCTCATCCTCATCTTCTTCATCGTCACTCTCATCTTCTTCATCCTCGTCTTCGTCAACATCTTCGTCGTCCTCTCCTATTTCAAAATCATCATCTTGTGCAGCCTCTCCTGTAAACCATGAAACAGCATGCGGAATAATCTTGTCTCGGATAGTGGACCTGCATGCCGCAATCACAACCAATTTGTGACCATACTCGTAAGAAAGAAATGGTGGCTAAAGACTTAGGGTCTGTTCTTAACCATATTAAGCTGGGAAATTGTTATATGAACGTGCACCAAGTAAAAAATAATAAGTCTAATTAAAGCATCATTATCAAACAGGTCAATGCTCAGGAGACAATGATACAGTAGCAAAGAATGATAGGTCAAAGAAAAGGGGTTACCCAATATCATAATCTTGCTCCATTTGGTTCTGAAGCTCTTCAGCCTGTCCAGAAAAGAGAGTGACATAATATAAATATTCTTCTAACCTAAACGCCTCCCTTTTTTTCCATTAACTTCCATCTCATGGTAGAGGTAAGCTAAAATCAACTTACAGTCTCTTCATCAATATCATCATCCTCCTCTGGGACTTCCGGGGGATTGAAAAAATTGAAAAAGCTCTGACAATTTTCAGTTTTGGTAATAGGCTTGGCATTCTTAGATCCTTTTTTTGGCTTCTTTTTCATTACTTTCTGAGTCAAGCACTTTCCTGGTAGCCATTCGATTTCAGTCCTAGAGACAAACAAAGAGAAGACTTACAATGCCTGTAACTGAAAAACTGAACAAAAACTAACTAGCAGATGACAGAAATAAACATATACCCCAGTGCCTTCTCTAAAATTGGCTCTTCGTCATCGATCATGTGATATGTTTTTGTCAAAACTGAATTCTTGAAATAAGGGTTAGAACTGAAGAAGAATTCAAGTTTGAAACCCTTTGGGTCATCAATTTTGCACCACTTTATGTCTTTTAAAAACGTCAGAGCTTCTTCATCACGCTCTTGGATCTGTAGTTTCGATGTAGAATAATTCCATCAGCTATCAGAGTTGGGTTAAAAAAACAAAATTTTACTACTGCTAACCTCTTCAGCCAGCACTTCATTAGTTTTCATTGCAGTAAGCCAGAAGTTAGGCACGCCCTTTTCTGGAGCAACAAAACAATGAGTATATAAAGAAATGTGAATAACTTCAAGAACATCAAGTTACAGAGCAAACCTTCACTGGCTTCCTCGGCATTTTCATTCTTAGCACCTTCCACTTCAACCACACCATTCACAATTTCATATCTCTGTTAAAGTTAAATAGCAGATTTCAGTTAATGTTCCAGCAAACGAAACCAACAACAGTTTGGTATGAAAAGCTGCAAATGAACTAATTCATCTTGAAAAAGCGAATTCACAAAAAAAAACTGGCATTGTCCTAATTTAGAGGCACCAGAGTGAGATACAACAACAAGAACATATAACGAAAAAGAGAGTATATACCTTTGTGTACAGTGGCTCATATAGCTTCTGGTATTTAGCTTCAAGCGCTGCCCTTTCCTCAAAAAATTTTGCCTCAAGCTCGTCATGATGACTCTAAAACGGGAACGAGTAACAATTAATATAACCTAGCAAAAAATAAAGTCCTCAAAACAAGCTTTTTGTGCACTCTGAATCATAAACAATTTACTATCGAAGAAAATAACCATAAAAGTTGATCCATAAAATGAAAGAGAGCACATGGAAGATGTAAAAGCATAAAAAGATGTTGAATTATTCTTCAAATTTTCTCACATAAAAATTCTTTATTTTGAATACCATGTCATAAAATAATTAAATACTTAGCAAGTATAGGAATGAACTAGAATTAGGGAAATATTAGGAAACATACATATACGTCATGTCCTAGCTTATTTTGGAATGTCTGTACCTTGTACAATATGTGTCTGAACACAACACGATATCGGAACACCATTAATTGGGGTGTCCATGCTACCAAAGTCTCCACAGACCATTCAACTGCTAATGTAGCACTTCAAACACCCGATTGCAAACCACTCATTGCTTACACATGAAAAAGTAAAATACAAACTAACTTATTGCTGCATTAAAAAGTGATGTATAATATAATAAGAGTTGGTCTAGGTGCTATACATAGAGGAATGCTACCGAGTTTGTAACCGTCTGATTAAACTTTGAAATGTGAATAGATGCCAACAAATTAATAAAGTAGTTAATAGGCTTTTTTGCCTTCTCTCCTGAAATACTGTAGTTATTTAGGGTATCTATATCAATTTTTATTTTTTTCCTCCAGAAGTCCGCTCTCTCCAAGCAGCAGCCTGCTAAACTCCATATTCATATAATGAAAGAAGAAAAGTATTTATCAATGCTTAGAAGCATTGACACTCCCAAAAATTGGTGTTGCATCTTGTGTCGGACAAACGTCAGATATGCCAAAAAAGATCATGCCATCTTGTCTACCATTGGTGGACATGATATATTTACCTGTTATAGCAAAAAGTTGGACATGATATATCACTTATTTTTTCATGTATTGGCAGCTTGTGTACACCATTGGAGCTTCAACTCCCGATTTTAACTCCCAAGCAATGTCTATCCCTTGGCATATGAAGTGAAGAGAATGTCAACTATCTAACTTGACCATGCTAACGACAAGGAGAGGAAGAGGACAATCTCTTTTATCCGACACGGAAGCAACCATGTTATTGGAGAAGAGGGAACATGGGAAGAACTGAGAAGAAATCAGGAGGGGGAAAATCAGGAGAAAAATAGGAAGGAAGTCATCTTCCAAAGCAGAAGATAAAAATAATGGAATAATATATCAGGAATATGTGGAAAGATAACAATGTATTATGCTATTTGACCTGCCATTTAACACAACCTAATTTGTTCTGGATCTCAAAGTTAATCCAACAGTTACCAATTCGATAGGCCTATCGATAGCACCATATACCAACTCTAATAATAATACTAGTGCTAAGATAATTTTGTACGTGAATCTTTATGTCAAAGAAATGGTGAATTTCAAACTTGTCTAAAATTATGGGTGGCCACAAAATGCAGATAGTGAAGTGGAGATTGCTTTGGCGGTATCTTAGGAAGTTGCCTAGTAATGGATGACCAGAAAAAGGTGACCCCTATGTCCCAAAAGGTTATCTACACATGTCGCTATTTCTACTATTTTTCAATATGGAAAGAAAGTATCACAAGCATCTCACAAGATTACCATCAAATTAGGTTTTTCAATAAGATGTGATAAACAACCTTAACAATCTCCTAATTAAGCTTGTTAAATTGCATCTCCACACTGTGTTCAAAGAAGTGAACTAAAGTTTAGGAAGGATGATAACTCCGAAAATTGGTGTCATGTCTAGGACACACCAAAATACACCAATGCAAACAAAAACCAATATGTCGTCTCACCATGTCCACACCGTGTCGTGTCCTACTTGTGTCTATAGACTAAAGTACCACCACATATGCATACAACAGGTGCAGGGAGCTCCACCTAAAGCATGATCCGTATATGCCCTTTCAAGACGACCATATAATATGCCATAAGAACAACAAAACCATTATCCCAAAATTTTGTCCTCAATTGGCACACCTTTCTAATTTCCCATGAAAATACTCTTTTCTTATCTTACCTTTTAATATGTTGCCACTATCCATCTTAGCATCTTCACTAAAACTATACTATTTTTCTGGACATGTTATTTATTAATTGCTTAATGTTGTGACTTGTGATCCCTAAAGCATGACCAGTCTTATAGCCGCATTATAGATTTTTATTTCAATTTCAAAGGTAGTAATCACAAAATACTTCATAAGCACTCATCCATTTTAACCGTCATCCATTTCAAGCATCATGTTTAAAGTCTATGCATGACAACCTTCTCAAGCTCTCCCTCGTGATAGATGATTGATCCTAAATATCAAAAAATATCACTCCTAAGTATCTCTTATTTGTCTATATGTACTCCCCTCTTAAACTTATGGTTAAAATTTTGTATTTCATATACTTTATTCTCGTCCTACTAATTTTATAACTCTTTGATTCCAAAGTTTTTCTCCACACGTCTATTTTAGCATTTAACCCTTCTCTAGTCTCATCCATCAACACAATATCGTTGACAAATATCATACACTACGGAACCTCCTCATAGAATACACCTACTATTGTCATCCATAATTAGTGCAAAAAGGCAAGGACTTACCGTTGATCATTGAAGTAAGCCAACGGTAATTGGAAATGGTTTATATCTCCTCCAAATAGTCTAAACATAACTACTGTAAACTTGTTTTTTTCTTCAAAGTTGAATTACCTCCCAAGAAACTCTATTATAAGTTCTCAATGATTTAATAAAAAAACATGTAAATCCCTCCATTTCTCTCTAACTATTCACATTATCTTCTTAATAAGTTATTACTTCCACATTAGATCTCTCCAACATACACATAAAACCATATTCATTGTCCTAAATTATAGTTTCTTTTCTTAATTTTTGTTCAATTATTATGTTCCAGAATTTCATGGTATGACTCAATTTTTTGCTCCAAATTAAGCTTGAATATTAGACACCGGTTTTGACAACAAACCTGAATGCTGAGACCCATCATGTAGTAGTGTATTTAAAAGAAATTTAAGCAACCAAAGGTCCAAACCAATCGTTAATAATATAAGAATCCCTTGTCAAGACCAGAATCCAAGTTACAAGCTCTGCCAACCAATGGATGCCTTGCAGAATACTTCAATCATCATGTTAGGGTCCAATACCAATTGTTATAACAATAAGCTGAAATTAAGTGGTTGTCCTTTAACAATGGGAGTGATAACCTAGTGCCTACGTTTATGCCCGATAGCACATAGGGAGAATGATTGGACTAAGCCTTTATATATGGTTGCCTCTTTTCCGAGCTAGCTTGAAAAATCTAGATTCCCATGGCTCGCTTGGAAAACATTCGTACGTTGTTAACATCTTATTCTCCTCCTCTCTCTTCTCGAATCGAGGAGCATGGCGGCTCAGCTAGAACAGGCTACTCTCTCCAATGGTTGGGCGGGGAATAGCATCCCTGTATAATTGGTTAGCAAGCACTTCTGTTCATAGAAGTATAATTGGTTGGCCACAAGTGTTGCCCAAAAGGCTACTACTTTGTTTTTGTCTAGAACCCAATTCATGTGAACCAATTCAGAGTCTTGCATGCACGAAACAATACACTTTTATGCATAACCATACTAACTTGCGTGAATTGTCCCTCTAGGTCACAGCTTATACATAGTTGACACAAATAATACATATACAATCTGGTAGATATGTTTCTTCTGTATGCGGCAATTTTCAAGAAAATTCATTTCAATATGGCAACAAATAATTTTGTGAAATTGAAGACTTTAATGACCTTAAAAATCTAGCAACATTCCTTGCTGCCATTCACATTGAATAATCAACTTTTATTAACAAGTTAGAACAATAATATATTGTATTGACTCTCGACATATGAAACTACAGCTCCATTGAAAGGCTGACTGTTTGGCTGCATGTAAATGGAAATCCAGTCCAACAAAAGTTGTTGAGAGTGGTTTTGCAGCCATTGTTGTTGCAACAAATCTTGTTCGAATTGGAGTAATCATTGTAGTTTTTTGTTGCATATGTGACACAATTTATAGTGAAACAAACATTGGAATTGGTGCAATGCTGCAACAGTTGCATTAACAGCCAAGCAAACAACCCCCCAAGTATTCAACCCACTACTAGCAGCCGTTCATCGGTAGCTCAAAGGAAATAGACCATTTATAAGTTGTTAATATCAAGGTTGTAAACGGCGGTAGGAGAGGGTCCACCTACCGCCTAGGCACCGTAGGCACCGCCGCGCTTAATACATTTTTGGACATTTTTACTATTTTACCACTGAATTTTTTTTGCATAATATGCATATTTTAAGGGTATTTTATGCATGACTGAGTTGTAGAACAAAGATTTATGAAGTTTCAGTCTAGTAAAAGTGAACCATAGGTCAATAATGCTTGCAAAATTCTTTTGCCAAAACATCTAGTCGTGTATTGCTCCGTCTAGGCGTCCGCCTACGCCACCAAACCTCCGCTGGCCGCCTATTCCACCGCCTACGGCAAAAGCGGTGCCGAGAGCAGCCGCCTAGCGCCTAGGCAGCCCCCTCGACCGCCATTTAGAACACTGGTCAATACGTAGTAATAACCGACGATCAATCCCACGCACTATTAATTGGATTATGCGCCAAAATAATCAGCAATTCTTTGGAGATGCACAGTTAGTTAGCAATCTATAATTACGAATGTGATCCGAACAAAGCATTTCACAAACAAAAGTGACAATTAACAGATTGACTGTGAAATTAAAATCACTGATGCATCTATTATACCTGGATCTCCCTGAGAGCCTCGACGCGCTTCCTGACCGTAGGGGTGAGAGTCTCCATAACGTCCGAGTGCTCGCCGGCCAGGCTCTCTAGCTTATTCTACACACACAGCACCCAAAATAAATCACAAAAAAAAGAAGAAATACTAAAACCCTAATAAAATTTGTAGTTACGGTTGAGAGAGAGGAATTAAAATAAAACCTTGAGAGATTGGACAAGACTAGCCCTCTGGCTCTCGCTCAGACCTAAAAAACCAACGAACAAGCAAACACTTCAGAGAGAGAGAGAGAGAGAGAGAGAGAGAGAGAGAGAGAGAACGGAGGGAAGAGAGAGATCGAGGAGAGGGAGGAGAGAGATTGGGACCGGAGGTGATGGAAGGGAGGGCGGAGCCGAGATCGGAGACGTCGAGGTTTTTCTTGTTGCTGTCGCCCATAGCGCCGCCGAGAAGAGACAAAAAAAAAACCCTAGAGAAAGAGAGCGGGGAATTGGAAAGAAGTACATACAATGGAAAAGAGTGAATAGTCAATAGAGTCAAAAATCAGGTGATATTAGTTAGGGATTATTAAGGGCACTGTTTTTTGATACAGGACAATGGACATCATAATTTTTTGAAAAAAATTGAGTGGCATTCCATTTTTTTAGCCATATTCAAGGTGCACCCCACAAGTTTACAATAATGTACAACACCTCCCACTTTACACGTTTTCTGTCCAAAGTTAACAGTTGACCGCTTTTAGGTATAATTTAGGACCAAACTGTCCCTCACGTGTTGAGAGCAGTGAACTTAAAATTGGAAAACCCTAAACTATCCTTTCTTCTCTAAACGACCCCCCCTCTTCCCTACAGAATTCCAATCGCTCTCTCTCTCTCTCTCTCTCTCTCTTCCACTCCCTCTTCTCTCTCGTCGACTTTTCACACTCACCGTACTCCGGCGCCTAGGAGGAATTAGAGGTACGAAACCGCACACTCTCTTCTCTCTATTTTTCCTCTTTTTCATACCAATTTTTGATCCACACTCGATCTTTTTTCTTTTGTTCAGATTTATGTAAGTGAAAGGATCCTCGAAATTTCATGGCGAACCAGACACCCAGGTAAGAAATTATTTATTTTTCCCTAAAATAATCGTTTTAGGTTTCGTTTTTAGGGTTTTTCCTAAAATTGTACACTGGAACTTTTTGGGTTTCAAAGTGTACACTTGAATTAGGGTTCAAATATCTGTAATTAGGGTTCAAATATCTGTAATTAGGGTTTAGAACTGAAATTAGGGTTCAATATCTGAAATGTGTATGTGTATACTAAAATTATGGTTCAACATCTGAAATGTGTATTTGAATTCATACTGGGCTGTTACATGTGTATTTGTATGTCAATTTATGTCTATTTGTATTGTTATATGTTTTGTTTTTAGGGATTTTCCTAAAATTGTACACTGCAATTAGTTGGTCTTCCTTTAATGTATGAATTAATCGTTTTTAGGTTTCATTTTTTAGGGTTTTTCCTAAAATTGTACACTTGAATTAGGGTTCAAATATCTATAATTAGGGTTCAAATATCTGTAATTAGGGTTCAATATCTGAAATGTGTATATGTATGCTAAAATTAGGGTTCAACATCTGAAATGTGTATTTGAATTCATACTGGGCTGTTACATGTGTATTTGTATGCTGTATATGTCAATTTATGTCTATTTGTATTGTTATATGTCAATTTATGTCTATTTATGTCTATTTGTATTGTTACATGTGTATTCATACTGGGATGTTATATGTCAATTCAGTTGCTATTATGTCAATTCATTCAATTTATGTCTATTTCTATTTGTATGCTATTGTATGATATTGTAGGCTATTATGGTTCATTTATGTCTATTTATATTTGTATGCTATTATATGATATTGTATGCTATTGTATGATATTTGTATGATATTGTAGGATATTATTGTTATATGTGAAATTAGGGTAGTTCAATTGCTGTTATGTCTATTTCTATTTGTATGATATTGTAGGCTATTTTAAGGGTAGTTGTACTGTTATACAGGAAGTACATGCTTAGGGTCCATTTTAAGGGTAGTTCAATTGCTGTTGAAGTGGACCCAGACTTTATAAGTCTGTTGGATTTACCTTATACAGTTGAAAGTAACCATTTGGAGGGAGTTTATAAGTACTATTGGATTGATGACTTGAAAAATGGGGAAACAGTGGAGCTCCTCACTGATGTTGGGTTGTTGGATATGTTTAGTAAACAACTTTCTGACAAGAAAAGAGAGATACACATATTCTTAGAAGAATATGGCAACCCTGCAAGTCAAGAGCAACAACCTACTGAGTCACTAACACCAAGCAAAACTAGGAGGATTAAGAAAGTAGCCCACAAACCAGTTAGAAAGCATGTCAAGAAGAGTCTTCATGAGGAGCAGTTGGATCCACTACCTAGTGACAGTGATGTGGATCTTCCTGAGGAGCAGCTGGATCAAATGCCCTCAAGGTGCTTTACTGCTGGAGGGTCTGACCAAGGGGCTTCAACACAGACAGAGGGTGACCAAGAATATGGCACACAGATAGAGACACAACTCTATGGAGATAAACCACAGGGTGAGGAAGCAGATGAACCACAGAGTGAGGAAGCAGATGAACCACAGGGTGAGAAAGAAGCAGATGAACCACAGGGTGAGAAAGAAGCAGATGTGGAAGAATGGGAGGAAGAAACTGAGTTCCAGAGGGAAGAGATGCAGAGAAGAAGAACAGTTGCAATTGATGAACTTGATGATGAAGAAGAATACCATAGTTGTGACTCAACTGATTCTGAACAAGCTGGGGATGAACTTGATGATTTGTACTCTGATACAGAGATGGGTGAGGAGGAATATAGAGTTCCTAAGGTGAGTGATCTCTGCCTAGGCCAGCAATGGATGAATCCTACTGAGTGCAGAAGATTTTTAAGGGCATATGCTATAAAGAAGAGGTTTGAAATTAAATATGTTAAGAATTAAGGGAAGAGGATATGTGGTGTGTGTCAAGAAGAGACTTGTCCATGGATGTGCAGGGTTAGGATCTCACCAGATAAGACAACTTGTACACTTAGACAACTTAATGAAGAACACACTTGCAAGCACACCTCAAAGCTGCAAAACAAAAGGGCTAATAGCATATTCATCTCTGAAGTGTTGGAAGAGGACATTAAGGCACATCACAGTTCATGGAAAGCAAAGGACATTCAGAAGCAGATGTGGGGCAAGTTTACAGTAAAGGTCTCATATTGGAATGCATACAAACATCGCTCGACCAAATCATTTATTTGTACATTTCTTCTTATTTAAATTTGTTGGTAGCGAATATATCTCCGTCCAACGTTTGTACAAATGACTATTTGATCATATCATTAAACCTTAGTAATTGTGGATGAGATTTATTTAGTTGTCATGGCTTTCTACATTTCACAGCTTATGTATACATACGAACATCTCTTATACTCGTATGTATATAGCTGGCATGATTACGTTCTAGTCCTTCTATTTTGGGACTGGGGCGTTATAGAATACCTTTCGGGGGCTTCGCCCCCGAACCCCCGACGAGGGACGCTGCCCCCTCTACCCCCGTCCGCTGACCGGGCAGCGAAATTCTCGAGTGCGTGGCTCCGGAGATGTCGTCGAGTGGTTCAGAAAAATCTTGTGGGATCCGTCGTCTTTGGCCCACCATGATTTCTTCATTGCATATGTCCACATTGATCTTGCTTATTACTTTTCTGTATGTACATGTTAACGGACAAAGCAATATACATGTAGCAAATATGATAAGATAAAGCATAGTAGGACAATGCTAATTTTAAGTATAAGAGCTATAGTGATAGCACAAATATTAGTGATATCATAATGTTAAACTTAATTGAATAACCATAATCAAAATATAGTTTTGATTTGGTAACTCAATTAAATTTAAGATATATATAATAAAAACTCATATCACTAAAAAGTAAAATAATAAGCACATATCACCAAAGGTATAAGTATAAGTAGAAATGCTATAGTAATAGTATGAAGATTAGTGATAATGAAATGCTAAACTTAACAGATTAACCATATTCAAAAATATGATACAATCATTGGGCCAACAATTTAGGGGTTAGGTCATAGAAAGAGAAGAGAACGTGATTTGCTAATGTAGGAAATAAGAAATGGTACTTTAGGTATTTCAAAACTAATTTTTACTATCTCAGAACTTCTCTGAACACAGGAGGGCAGTTTGGTCAGAAATTACACCACAAAGCGGTCAACCGTTAGTCTTGAACGGAAGTGGGGGGGGTGTTATACATTATTGTAAACTTGTGGGGTGTACCTTGAATATGGCTAAAAAAGTGGGGTGCCACTCAAAATTTCTCTAATTTCTTTTATAGTCCTTAAAATTTTGTTAGTCCGAGATATATATTGTCATGTGTCAGAATTTTGACTATTCTAAACATAGATTTTTTTTGTACTGCCAAAAATGTGAATGTATAATGTTATTAATTTCTCCAAAGAGTCACTCCAAACTATTTTTTCGACAATTGAAAAATTAAAATTAACTTTAATATTGAATTTTTTTGGTGATTAGTTTTTTGGGCTAAATTTGTCATCTCAGTTGCCATGTCAAAAAATTTGGGTGTTGAATATCATAATTAAAATATTAGAGTAATGATATTTAACATAGGGTGCAGCTATACGCAGGGGCGAATTTACTGGTGGGCTGCAGCCCACCCAGCCGAAAAAATATTTTTTTATATATTTAGTATTAGGCCCAGTGACCAGCCCACATGCTAGCAGGCTTTAGCTAATCCACCCGACTCCTTTGGATCCAAAAAGGAGGTTCTGACTACTGAACATCATGTTCACATGACTCCCTCCCATAGTGTCACGACCCGCACCCGCTGTAAGGGCACGTGTGCGTAACAACGCCTAGCCCACACCGTAAAAATGGCGTGGAACGCTGTAGGTTTACTACTCTAACAACAGTTTATATAATATCAAAAATCTGTCGAGAATATGGTCAACTCTGAACGGAGGACAAGCAATGAATATATATGAGTACTCAATCACAACTCTAAGATGATAAAGAAAAGACTGAAAGATAAAGACAACATGACAATAAAATATAACCTGTCAAGTCCAAACACAAAGAATATACAAGTCTAAGTCTAAAGTCTCTAATACAAGCCAAAATAATAACAGTTCCAAGAGTGACTGGAGACAAGGTCCAGTACAAAAACCTACTCTATCTACAGGATAGCGCGGTATCTCGTCATGCGGTACTGCACCCTGCGGATCTAGGGTATCTGTCTCTAAACCTACTACGTCCGGTGGGCCATAGTAAGTACAATAATAGTCCTCCTCTGCATCTGTAAACATTTTTAACATATCCGGTCAGGATGGAACGAGTACATATATCTCATAACAGATCTCAAGATAGAATAAAAGCCATAAGACTATAAATAGAGCATATACAATGAAATCATGGAGTGTACATATATGTATCATGGCATGGTAAGCTGTAGAGCTAGAGCTAGAACAGAAAAGTAGAACTGATCATGGTATGTACACAAATCAAGGTAAGCCATCTATCAAATGTGTGTGAGTAGTAGTTTCAGCTTGTGACCGGCTTGGGAACCTGTAAGAACTGGCCTGGCTAGTCATAAGTACGGTATATAACTAACACTGTTCAAGAATGCAAGATGGATTTGATCACAGGCATACGCTACTACTCCTCCACCCCAACTGGTAGAATGGATCCAAACAGGACACGTCACTGCAAGGGATTCTAATGAGAAGGGAGCAAGTCTTCTCTAGAATCGGTGACCATATATTGCGCAAGAGCTACAAGGGAGCTTGCACAATACATCCCAAGCTAACAAGGAGCAACATCTCTCGTCGAGATCCAGGAATACCAATCCGTGATTTGTCAGGAATAAGCATATCTACACTAAGTACATAAATTATAATAGTTATCATAAATTGGAAAATAGTTATCAGAGAATGTACTCGCCTGTGATATGATATAATATGTCAACTGGATCCAATGCAGCGCCTCGAGGACCTATAAATAACAAGACGTATCAATACTATGTTTAGGAAGTAAAGTTAAATCAAATTAAATCCTATTAAGTCATTCTAGGTCAAGACAAGTCTAGTTAGGTCAACCTTGGTCATAGGAGAACATTGGAAGTCGATCCGAATCAAACTAGGTCAAAAATTGACTTACAGTTGACTTTTGGTCAATGGGTCAACTTTGGTCAACTCTAGGTCAACCCTAGGTCAACTCTAGGTCAATGGTGACTAACAGTTGACTTTTGGTCAACTGTTCAAGTCTAATAGAATTTGGGACTAAATTGGATAAAGTGTTGACCCATAGTTGACTTTTGGTCTAAAAAGTCAACCGTGGTCAATCAAGGTCAAGACTAGGTCTAGGTAACTTTCTAACCATTATCAACCCTTACAACTCATATCCGAGTCCATCTTGAACTCTGAAACCCATATCTTGGCCGTAGGCCAGTATCTTAATTTACCCTTACAAAAGTAAATTTCTAACCTAGGCAAATACCAAGTTAGCCTACTACGCTTGGTATTCGACCCGTGCTTCCTAGGGTAGTAGGATACTAGCATATACATTCATTACCTACCAAGCTTCCAGGTAGAGTGGACATCCAGTCCATCTTACGGCCTATTGCCGATTATCTTGAATATCCCAAGATACGCAATGGTACGGTGCGATAAATCGTCCTACTCCCACACGAAACTCGATTTCAACTCGGGAGCCTACCACAAAATCTAATTCACATAATCTAAGTCTCCTCCAAGTTTCAACGCGTTCCGACACGCGGAGCTCAATTTCACCCTTCACCAAATCCGATTCACTCAATCTCCTCTAATTCGATCCTAAC